>CM037584.1:22310529-22473029 GCA_021018995.1 Chloranthus sessilifolius | reverse complement strand
TGCATCACGTCGATTGCGAGTTGCAGCCTTGCCCTTGGAGATATACTTACATGCATTAAGTAATTTGAATTAGTAAATTTTATCCATATATGGAGGGAAATCAATACATGTGTTGACTACCTCTCAAAGCTTGGCCTAGAGACAGATATGATGATCCCATGGCAGGACCAGAATATGCTGCCAATTTGTTTGAGTTCTTTCTGGAAAAAGGATTTGTTATCAATATATTTATTATCGGTTGTAAATTTTTCTCTTCAAAATAATAAGGGGAGGACTTCTAAAACACTTTTAGAGGTTGACAGGAGCAGAGAATATAAGGCTATAACTTAGGTCGGCTCGCTGGAGCGGACTTGATTATCGCTCGAGCGAGATGAGTCGCCCAAAAGGGGAAAATTAATTAGTGTAAGTCGCTCAAGCGACTTTGATTCCTGCTTGAACAATCAATATACTATTCTAGGGGCAATTTCTTTGGTCTAAGTCGCTCGAGCGACCTTGGTTTCCGGTCGAGCAACTCATGACAACTCAATTGTGTTTACACTCTATATGATCAACAGTTTATCTTAGATTAGAAGTCTAATTTAGGTCTTCTATATATAAGAGAAGTTTTTTGACGAATTAACGTGAAAAAAAAGTGTTGGTAAACCTATCTTAGGGTTTTGTGGAGGGCTTTGGTGGAGCTTGAGTGTTCTTGTATTCTTGTGTAATGATAATATAGTGAATCATAGTTGCCCATAAACGTAGGCAAATTGTTGAATCATATAAATATTGTTTCTTGTGTGATTGGGTTTGATTTTCTATTATTTTACATTCTTATTTGATCATTTATCATGAGATCATTGATTAATTTAAAAGCTTTCGCCTAACAATATATATATATATATATATATATATATATATATATATATATATATATTATCTTTATAATATTTTTCATTATGGCTAAGGATTCTTTTAAAATTGTGCAATTTTCAAGCTTATAAATAGCCTTTAGCCACCAAATTCTCTCTAAAGCTGACTTTCATAATATTCAAAGATTTATGACATTAGAAAAATCCAGCTTTTGATAGGATTAGTGGCGTTTCAAAGGCTTTGTTTTTTTTGTTTTAATATTCATGATTGTAGTGATGCCCATTAATCACTCTACAAATTTATAATCATTAGTTCTTATTTATCACTTACTCAGTAAGTTCCTCATGGTAAATGGAGCTCCATAAACGATTTCAAAAGTGCTTAAACGCGTCATACTAAAAGGGAACAACCGTCATATGATGGGAATATAGGTCGTGAATAGTAACTTCTTCACCTAATTTAGTACCTTCTTCACCTAATATTGTCCGTCATTTCATTTGTTTTATTTTGGAAATTTTTTTTTGTTTTGTTTTGATAATCTCGGTATCCGAATCTCTTAGAACACCCGTCTAATTTCAGGGGCACTTATACGCCCCAAATTCAGCACATGTCGGAATGTACAGAATAAAAATTTCTAAGGTGGCCTCAAGTGGGGAGGAGACTCGAGTCTCCTGCTTTTGAAAGCAAATACCTACCCAACTCACCTAATCCCTTGAGATTATATTTTGGAAAATTTTGACTACATCGCTCATATATGTTCAATCTTAATTACTAAAATACTCGATTCTTATCTTATGCATTGCACGGTTTTTTTCGCTAATATATATTTTTATTTAGGAGCGTAAATTAGTCCATGTGCTAATGCTTTCCGGAGGGTTTTTGCTATAGTTTAAGTCCATTAATTAGTATAGGTGGTGCCACTGGTAGTGCTCACAATGAATCGAGCCAGATCGGAAGCTCACTTTGTTTGACTTGAAAAAATTGCTCTCGCAACAACCTTGTGCTCGGCTCGCAAGTCCAAACAGCTATGAGTTAAGAGCTCATTTGCAGTCGAGATGACGAGTTGGGTAGGTTGTAGATCAGTTCGACTCAGCTTGATATATAATATTTATTTTTATATAATTATATGTAAATAATATTATATATAATTTAAATTATTAAAATATTTTAAAATTTAATCGTTAGTGTATTTTAGTTGTACCCAGTGCAAAGTATAAAAAATCGGCCGATACAGATACTTATCGACGATACGTATCAGTTTTTCGGCAAACCGATACGTATCGATGTCCCAACTTAGGTATTGGAGACCGTATCGATCGATACATATTAAGTATCGGCCGATACGTCTCGGTTTCAGCCGAGATGTAGATTTTTTTTTTTTTTTAAATAACTAAATAGACTGATACGTATCGGCCAAGTCAAATCAGTCCTTAACAAACCGATACCCGAGACCGATACTGATTTTGATACCTTGACCTAGTGTACAAGGCTCCCACTTTCAGCAGGAGAGAGACACATAGTAGGCAACGTTAGTGTATTTTATTATGCTAACAAAAAATTTCCCTAGTTTTATCGATAAAAAAAAAAAAAACTTCCCAAATCTACCTATAAATACTTAAATCTATCCGTTCAAACATTAATGGCTAACTCTCATCTCCTCTCTAAGACTCCTGTCATGTCTACTATGAAATGAAATACTTAGTTTAGAAGATTAGAAGTTTTAATTATTTAGATAAAAATAAAAGTAATAAAAGAAAAAAGTATAATAAAAATAAATTCAAATAACCAGTACTAATAATAACATGTTACTTTTCTCAGGCTCAAAAGAGTTGGGCCAGAGCTAAGTAGTTTTAGGCTCCAATGTAAAGGAGCTCAACTCGAGCTCGCGTCAAATATAAAAAAGTCGATCTCAAGCTGACCCATGGGTAAAAATCGCGTTAAACCGATACGAATCGTCCAAGCTCAAAACCGATATACATCAGATGATACGTATCGAAACAGTAAAATATCGGACAATACATTGAATGTATCGTCCGACCATATACATACAAATGAACGATACGGTACTTTTAATGTATCGTATTGTTCGGGTTTGATATCGATACGTATCGTCCGATATGTATCGATATCGGCTGAAATTTTGATCCATGAGCTGACTTATCTCAGTACAAACTCACCTCATTGAGAGCCTTGGCATGTTAGCCACATTACTAATGGGACAATGTGATATGGTGGAAAGATTTTATGGAGACAAAGTGTAGATAGTTGACGTGACACGATACAATTGGCTGCTAAGTGTAGTGGGGCTCAATTAATGCAAATCGATACAGCCACGCATACTGCACCACATAATCCATCTAGACTTTATCTGCATCAAATCTGTCCACTGTTTATAATTTTCATTACTAAAACCATGGGGAACAACAAGTAACTTCATTTGTTTAAAAAACAAAAAGATATTGCTAAAACAATAGTACAATGTGCCCTGCCCAAACACTGAGGCAAGTCAATCTCACACCACCATTACGGCAAAAATCTACATATGCTAAATTGATGCATATAAAATCTGTGTACGTCCCTAGGTTTGACCAATTTGACATTTCGCAGAGGGATCGAACCACAACCAGTATATACCACCATCAAAGGCTGTCGATGAAACCCTAAAAACCTCGCAGGAATTCGACGCCGCCTGCAACTCCGTCTACGAAGAATGCCTGAATCTGACACAACACAAATTCTCCGATGTACGGCGCTACTAGCTCTCCGCCGCCGCCGCTCGCCTCCCTCTCCGCCACTTTCTCTCTCATAAAACTGTGGGTCCCATTGCCCCCGACTCAATCTCAGATCGACTCAGCCCTCATAAACATCTCCACCATTGAATCGCACGTAACCCTAACCCTAGCGGAAATCAAGGCGTTCGCCGTCAAGGTTTTTAAGGAATCAATGGTTTCGAATGCTAGGAAAGCGATTCTCCGGAGAGCTCCGATCGGAATCGCCGGAATCGTGGGGATCGGGATGGCGACATGGTGTGGGGGGCAACTCGTTGGGAAGCTGATGGGGGTTTATGTCCTAGGCATTGTTATCGTCGTTTATGCTGTTAATCTTATTAACAATCCTTCGGAGGACTTCTCTATGTTCTCTATGCTCGTCCTTGATATACAGACTTGCTTCGCATCTTTCAGATCTACACATTATCGACATATTTATAGGGAGGCAAATTCGATGGCTCATGCTCTGGCTAAATTTGGTTCCAGCAATGGTGTCTCTCATCTATGGTTGGAGCATTTTGTTCTCTCTGATCTTGTTGTATGATATTGTTTTTTTCTCAAAAAAAAAAAATCTTAGCTTTAGTGGTTGGAATTTATTTGGTATAAAACATATGTATTTTGTATAGATGTATGGTGATGCATGTTCTCTTATATTATTCTCAGCAAAATGCCTTTTCATGTCCTACTCTACACAGATTTTAATTTTAGGGAAGCTTTGTGAAAGTCAAACTAGTTCTACATAATGAACCGATATAAAAATTCAAAATTCCCAAAAAAAAATGGTTTATTTGGCTCAAAATCTTTAACATGATGATTTTAAACTTTTCATTGTTGTATTAAATATTGACTAATACTTATATGTATCGACGATATGTATTAATTTTTCGATAACCCGACGTATTGATTTTTCGGCAAACCGATACATATCGAGTATCCGGAATATGTATGAATCTATTTTGCACAATTGCACCAACGGCAGTATTCAACTTCTCATGGATCGTGTATCGGCAAAAATGATCTTTAAATATATACTGTACAGTATCGGATGCTTTAGCGTCAATCCTATGGTCATACGATGTCCCTAAAGTAGACCGATTCTGTATTTTTCTGAAATAATTAAAAGAATACAAGAAATCCTTCGTTTATATGAAATGTCAAGAATCAAAGCTTTTCTGAAGCCTAAAAGAACACAGTTGGGGAATGTCAGGAATCAAAGTTGGCTAGGAATCTGCAGGAAACTGAATTGTCAAAAATATGAGTTTTTATGAGATAATTGAGGAAATACTCGAACAAAGCCTAAGTGCACAACAATGCATGTATTTAATACCAACTCGGAAGCTAAAACAGGGGGTTACACGGCCGAGGCGTATAAGAGGGCCTACATGCGAAGATTATTCCTCCTAACTATATCTATTCCTCAACTTAAGCTTCTTAAAAAATTGGCAGCTCTTCTTGAAGCAACTTCCCAGCATTCAAGGTTGCCGCTTAGTTAAAGTTGGTGCTACATAGAGCTGCACAAACTGAATTGTAGGTGTTACTAAAGAATTTATGCTCATAGTACTTGGTGGCTCGGTTTTAATCTACTTCTTACTCGTTGCTTGAAAGCAGAAGAGGCCTCCCATAACTTATCATACTCTAAATTTGACCATATGACCCAAATCTGAGCCCTTCAAGACTTCGTCTCCCCCTAAACATGATGCTCAATGGAGGATCCAAACCATCTTATCAAATCACTTTAGCTCATTTAATTTGGAGATCATTTATAATTGATTTAAAAGGATCACGCATCGAATCCTTTATTATTATGCCATGTGGCACATATATCTGCAATCAGTTTAAACAGTCAAGTGGCAGTTCATCATTGGAACATATCTCACCTACAAAAGCACACTTAGTAGACTATGGAAACAGGTCCAATCAATGAGTTTCAATGTTCATCATTGGAAGATATCTTATTAGACAATGCAAACTGCCAATCAATGAGTTTCAATATGTTTTTTTTTTTTTTTTTTTTTGAATCGATCAATGAGTTTCAATATTAGCGGCTAAAAAAAAGAACAATATCAAAGAGTGATAACCAGCTGTGGTCATCACATAGATTAGATTGGATGTATACAACAAAGGATTATATGTTATCGAGTCAGTTCGGGTCAGTTTTCATGCAAAACAGAAACCGAACCGATAACTATCGGTTTCTATTTTATGAAACCGAAATCGAAACCGAACCGATAAGGTTCAAAACCGAAACCGAACCAATAGTTCGGTTCAATCAATTCGGTCGGTTTTCGGTTTCTAAATCTCAATTTTTAATTATTTTTTTCATTTGTAGCATTTAACCGAATCAAATCAATTTTTTCGGTTTCGACTTAGAGTTTTCAAAATTTATACAAACCGAACTGATTTATACAAACTATTTTTGCAAACTTTTTGATAATTAACAAACTAAAGCAGCAACAATTGGCTTTCTACAATAAGCCTCATACACCACATACTATAATCCATATATGCATCACTATTGGTTCGGCTTTGGTTTATTAACGTTAAAATCAAAACCAAACCGATATGTCCCAAAATTGAAACCGAACCAAAGTTACGGTAAGTTTGGTCGGTTTTTGGCACAGCCCTAGAGGATCACATAGGCGGCCAACGATGGATCTACTATCATATGCTAATTCTCCATTCTAATCTTTAGGAAGAGCCCTGCAATTAATCAACTCCTCGATCAGTACTCCCAAATCCACGTAAGAAGACCCTCCCTCTTGCACAGCCCTTTTCGCCATATCTCCCATAGCTTTGGCTCTCTTTCTTATTTCTTCAGCTTCTTCTCCACCGTCCATCAGTTTCAGTACTGCCTTTGCCACCTCCTCTCTCTTCACCAACACCGCCTCATCACCCAATTCGCTCCACGCCAAATCTCCAATCTCAATTCCAATCTTCGCCACGTGCACAATGAGCTTCTGGTTGTGGAACTGTTCAGCGAAGAGCGGCCATGCGATCATCGGCACCCCTGCAGCAACACCTTCTAATGTTGAGTTCCAGCCACAGTGAGTAACGAACCCTCCGATTGCAGGATGGTCTAGGATGAGAATTTGTGGTGCCCACCCCCTTATTACCAAACCCTTTTCTTTAATTCTCTCCTCGAATCCTTCCGGCAGCCATTCCTCTTCTTCTTCAATCACATTTTGACTGTTTTTCACAACCCAAATGAAAGGGTACTTTGAAGACTCTAAACCCATTGCAATCTCAAAGAGCTGGGCGTTTTTAATTCGAGATATACTACCGAAACAAATATAGATAACTGATCTGGGTTTCTTGGAATCAAGCCAACTCAAACACTCGTCTTTCTCAATCGAAGCCATGTTCCATCTCTCTGATTTATCTACAGTTTCTCTGTTACACAGAGATACAGGGCCTACATGCCATGCTTTCCTCCCTAAAGTCCCCTTGTAGTGATCGGCATAATCCGGCTCTAACTCGTAGAAACTGTTCACCAAAACCCCATAGCTTCTTAGTTCTGCCTCCACATATCGCTCCAATGAATTAGTAGAATCACTTGGGACTTTATAGTAATCCTGTAAATCTGATCTTTTCAGCTCTATTGGGTGCGGAAGGCCCGGCACCACGAAGGGTTCCGTATCGGATGTGACGAATTGGTGAGGCGCGTAACGAGTTAAACTGTCGCAGAGGCAGAGGGAGAAGCAGCTGATGCCGTGGAAGACAAGCCTCGGGATTCTCAAATCTCCAGCAATGTCCGTCGTCCAGGGATAAAAGAAGTCTGAGACGATGCAGGTGGGGAGGTGTTGGCGGATTAGTTGATCTATGGGTTGCTCGAGCTTGGCCATGGCTTTGGAGAAGTTACTTACCATGTCACGAGCATTGACCGACTCCGCTTTGTCACGTCCTCCTCCGACAAAGGTATGCTCTGTGGAAGGGAGAGTGAGTAACTGAAGTTTGATGTTGTAGCCAGATTCAATGGCTCGATCGATTGTGTTTTGAACGAGAGAGGCGGTATTGGGTGCGGTGACTATAGTGATCTTTACTCCACGCTGCGCGAATAATTTGGCCATATCTATCATCGGGAGCATATGGCCGGGAGCCATCAATGGTATAAAAAACACGTGTAGTCCATGAGCTTCTGAAGCCATCGGACTTTGCGGAGAGACTTGGCACAGGAGAACAAAGGAAGAAGACGAGGAAGAAGAGAGAGAGAGAGAGAGAGAGAGAGAGAGAAAACAAAGGAGGCAGGCGAGAGCCAAACTGTCTTTGACTCTGCTAGTGCAATTTACGTTATCACCTGCGTCACCTCATTTATTTATTCGTTTGGTTGTGGACTTGTGCCCCACTGGCCCTCCTCCGCAATTTGTAGACAAATTGGTTGCTATTTTTTCACTATGAATTTTTATTTTTATTTTTATTTTATTTGGTTGCGGCCGACTGGCCCTCCTCTCTCGTTCATCACCTAAGTTGCCTTGTATGGGTGTTAAAATTTTGGTTCGCTGTTTTGATATTTTACACTTGAGAGATGGTATGGTAAGATGTCCTAGACGCTTCAGTGGCAACTAATTTATTTGAATTGATCATAGATGTGCCCTAATCGGTGTCAAAATTGGTGATCATGGATCTATCTGTGTGCATAGGGTCAACAAGAAAATTTTGTTTATTGCTCTTCGAGTTTCTAGGTTTGCCTGTTGGATCTGCTACTCCAAAGAAGTCTCTTTGGCCGCCCATCATGGACCGTCACCGTGTTGCCTCATCATTTTAGGCATACGTGAACAAATTCAATGCAGGTTTTTGTGGCAAGGGAAAGAAGAGAAGATGAAGTTTCACTTAGTTACTTGGGGACAACTTACTTGACACGACCGAAGTACATTCCACTTGATGCATCAGGATTTGTGCAGGTTACAACACGAAATTCCAAGTCATCAAAATTAGGTAAGATTTCAGGTCATGACATTACTAGATCTAAGGATCTCCGTAGGTTCGGTATCTTAAACCTAAACGATTTCAATCAGACGCTTCTCTCCAGGTGGCTGTGGAGGAATGGGATAAAGAAGGCAAGGTGTCAAACACGGTATCGGTATCGGTATCGGTATCGGGCATCAGTCCATGGAAGACCGATACGGATCGGCACTTTTTAATACTAATAAAAAAAATACATGTCTCAGCTCAAATTGTTATCTATCGACCGATACAGGCCCGTATCGACCGATACCGAGTTGGAGGACCGATATGTATCGAGGATAGCAGGTGGAATATCAAACCAGCTACTGTTGCCACTGGTTCTGGTTTTTGGAGATCGGCATCTACTTCTTTGATAAATTTAGAAATATTACCCAGGTGATTATAGGAAAAGAGCCTGACACATCTTTTTGGGTAGACTGCTGGTTGAACGCAAGGCCGCTAAAGGAGCATTTTAACCTCATCGTTTTAACCTCATCGTTACAAGATCAGGGACGGTCAAAGATGTGGCTAATTGTAACGAGGATAGCACGCCCAACTGGGTTTTCTACCACTAAAACAAGGT
Organism: Chloranthus sessilifolius; assembly: GCA_021018995.1. NCBI lineage: Eukaryota > Viridiplantae > Streptophyta > Magnoliopsida > Chloranthales > Chloranthaceae > Chloranthus > Chloranthus sessilifolius. Next base: position 22,463,888 of record CM037584.1, on the reverse strand, counting down.
TACATGATTGTGGGAAGTTTCTTAAATCACCGAGTTGTTATTTCTGCTCCAAGAAAAAGCTTTCTTCAGACACCCAAACTGACTGATAAGCTGATTTGCTTTAATTCCATCATAGACCAGCATAAAGGTCAGGCTTAGATATCTTGAACTAACTCAGGTACGTCATGCCTGTGCTGAATTGGACTTGGATTTGGAAGGCTATTGTGGGGACCAGAACACAATTTTTTGTTGGTGCCTGGCTATCGATAAGATTTCGAATCATCTTCAAAGCCGAGGTTTCCACCGGGCCATCAATCCACTCTTTGCTACAGAGCAGAGGAGACTTCAGACCACCATTTTTTACACTTCGAGTACACTGGTTCAGCTTCGGATATATATATATATATATATTTTTAATGGGAGGCGGGATGGGAGACGAGAGACCCGTTCAGATATGTCGCACAAAGATTTGAAATATATTAATTTTCTCCCTTGCACTGTGCCTGTCGAAAGAAATGAACGACCATACTTTCACCGACAAGGGCAAGACCTTTCTCATTGCACGGCCTTTCTGGACCCACCATGTTCTATGCTTATTGAAAAAATGACTTCATGAGCAGGTGGTTTGAATCTTGCGAATGGGGTCACATTAAACGTAAAGGTGTTTGTTTGTGGAAGGCTGGATGGAAGCCCTCCCCGGATCAGTCTCTCAAGCTTAATTTCGATGGCTGCTGTCTTAGGAACCCTGGCAGAGGTGGAGGTGACATCATTACTAATCGAGTGGAGCGATCCCCCAATATTTCAGCCTTTTCTTCTGTTAGTGCCCTAACAACAAGGTCGAATAATTGACGTCAGGGCATAGCATGTCTCCTTTTCCGTTGGGAGGCACTACTTGCATTCTGTCCTGAATTAGCATCAATACCTCTGTGCCATGGACTGGTGGATGTATGTTAGGACCATTGATGGCATTAGGAATTCGGTGGCTAATAAGGGTGCTTCACGGGATTGATGAGGTAAAAGGCTCCCCATAAATTAAATGATCCATTGATCGTTCACACACCGAAAAAGGACATTACGTATGGGTTGCTCGGAAGGGTGGATGGTTACAACAGTGGAAATTTGAGAGTATCACCTATAAAGAAATTTTTTCAACATATTGCTTCATGTCTACTAGAGGCCAGAAGCATACCCTATACAAACGGTTGACTCTACAAGCACATGAAAGTAGGAGAAGAGGGAAGGCCTGTGAGACTTGGAGAGAGCTTATCGCTGAACGACTAGAGAAATAGGAGTCGCAAAGCCAAGATGGGATAAGGCTATGATGATGAATCACACAAACAAACACCCTGAATAATCAAAAGTAAACATTCACAAAGAGAAATAGGACTCACAAAGCCGACCCCATATAGAGGGGATAGGGCTATGATGATGATGGTGTTTACAAACAGAGTTTCTATTTGAAACCATCCCACTTTGGCCACTCTAGGGATTTATACCCTGTGCTGACCCAACATGTGATAACTTGGGGAGCGCATGTGCCCCTGGGATTAGTCAGGTGCTCTAAGAGGCCCGGAAAACCAGGTAATCAAAAAATGAGGAAAAAAAATCCCATAGATTTCCAAGGACCGACATCCGTGGGATTGTTCATGTAGGCTGGACACAGTCAGTTTTGGCATTTACCGAAGAAAATTATGCAACATGAGTCTGGGTGCATAGAAAAACCAGTGAAAATATGTAAATGAGAAACGCAAATTTTTAGTTATAGTTGAACGATGTATAAACAGCAATACCAGTCCCTAACGACCAAATGAACATCAATCCGTTTAAAGTTGGTCAAATCAGAGTGTAGTTTACACAATTATGTAGTAACGAAAAGTGTACCCACGCCCAGTATAAGCACGGAGAGGTTCCGATGAATGCAAGAAGCATTAGATTTGAGGGGGGTATTGCTTGGCTTGCTGCTTAACCCTCCTTTTGTACTCCGCGGGTTCCTGCAGCCCCATCAATATCACCTTAGACACCACATAGCATCCATATGGAAAAGCAGAAAGGTCAGAGCAATATTACCAATCATTTGAATTACAGATAGTGAAAACCTGAATAAATAGATGGTAACCATCTGTCTGTGCAGGATCGGCAGGGTTAGGCTGATCCAGTAGGTCCTGTATGCCCACAAGAATTTGCTTGACAGTAATGGCAGGTCTCCATCCCTGCATGTAACATCAACATGTGTAACCGAACTGATAGTTACTCGATCTCTTTCCCCTCTTACATAATCAGTGTCAATGTAGAATGCATGATCTTATATACTTACACTGTCCTCATTGAGAATCGATAAGCATACCGTTCCAGAAGGGTAGACATTGGGGTGGAAAAAACCTGGAGGGAACTTGCACTTTGGTGGCCTGCTTGGGTAGTCCTCAGTGAAATGAAGTGCAATAGGGAAAAAGCCACCCTCCCAGTCAGTCTGTAACAAATGTTAAAAGATCATTCAGTACAATAACTAGAATACCTTTATTGTTTTCAGGGAAACCCTTACTTACATTTTAGAAAATGTAAATGATAATTTAGTAAATAGGGCTTATTAACCCTGATTATTAACCCTGATAGAGACGGAACAGTCGTTGACTGTCACAAAACTAATCTTTGACTGCTCAGAGTCAGACGATGGAGATCATTTTTCACCACAATCTTTGAATCAATGAATCTTGAGATCAGAAGCATGCTATCAGGCGGTCAGATTTTGATTCCACGTGATGATTCAAGATGTGTGCCATGTGAAATCAAAATCTGAGCATCTGATTCTAGATCCATGATCTCAAGCTCAAATCGATTGAAGATTGGGGCGAAAAAAAATCTCCACCAACTAATTTAAAGCAGTGAAAGGTTATTTTGTCAGAGAATCCATCAATGTAGGGGTTAATAAGTAAAGGAAACATAAAAGCAAAGGCCACAATGAAAATAGGTAAAACACGGGGGCTAGAGTGCAAATAAGACATATCTCAGGGAGGTAAATGCAAAAAGCCCTAGTAAATATAACTAACACATTCACTTGACTAGAATTCTAAGGATGTACGATAAAGAGACGAGAACTAAAGTGCAGCTCAACACCTTCAATCGAGGGTAATTGCTTCAAAAAACGAATACTTAACAAGGATCAAAATTTCGGTTTCAGGCTTGACCGAAACCGAAAATTTGGCCAAAATTTTGGGTCCCATACAAATTTGGACAGAAATTTCGGTCCAAATTATCGTTTTGGTGGAGACCGAAACCGATAATTTCAGTCATTTCGGCCGAAATTTTGATCCTTACTTAAAGATCAAGCTTCAGCTAGGCCTAGACAATGAACAGAATACTTCAAGATTAAGCTTCAGCTAGGCATAAGTGTCGAACAGGTAAAACCACTCGCATCTTGCCAGAACCACGTATTAAGTCTACCAGCATCTGTAAAGTGCTCCAATGTCCTCCCATCAAAGCGATAAATGCTCCTTAGCCCCTAGACTTCAAAGTGTTACTCTTAAACAAGCAGCCACACGAGTCGCTGCATCATCACTATTGCCCATAAAGTTCGCCACGAAAATGACATTAGTGTCATTCAGAGCTTCAAATTGCTTATAGAAGACGCATTTCTACACTAGAACCATTTTCGCAAACTTTTAAGTTATAACTTATAACTGCCACACATCAATCTTACTGTTGTGTTTCATGCACCTCAAGCCAAGCCAAGCCCAACTACTTCAATGAATGATTGCATAAACATATCTGCCAAAAGGAAGAAAAGGTGAATAACCAAATATCTAATAAGCACTTCCCGGCTCATCTGCATAATTCAAATTGCAGATGAGCAGCCAATCACTTTTAACTGATGAAAATGCTACCATCATCTTTCCAGAAATACATATGCAGTCTAACAGCTGCGTGCCACCAAAGATGTACTCTTATGACTCCCGTCAAAGAGATAAATATGACAAATAGTCTTTGACTCGATGCTCGTGATCCAGCAATAACATAATTCATGCACCAACATTATTTTATTCTCACTATTTCATCAAATTTCCAATATCTCATCAAGAAAAGAAACAGCGCCTCCGATCATATACAACACGTTGTCGCCGAAGAAGTTGATTATGAATAGGTAGTATTTGTGCGATCCAGACTAGTGTCCTGTTGCTTATAAAAAAGGTGACAATTTAAAATCATTGCCTCAGGCTACAAATACCACATAGATCAAGCAATTCCTTTACCAATTTGAAAAAAAATTGACATAAGGTACCTGACCTAAGTGCCATCCTTGGCTCCTGAGTCGGGTCAATCCCCCTCCTACAACCTTGGCATGCTCATAAATTATTAAACACTTCCCAACATTGCCGGAGGAAGACTGACCGGAGTGCCAAGGACGGCACTCGGGTCGAGTAACTAATAACAACGCTTAAAAACGACTGAATCAATCCTACTGTCGTGTTTTATGCACCTCAAGCCAAGCTCAAATACCTTTAAGGAATAATTGAGAACACAGATACATAAAGGAAGAAAAAGTGAAAAAACAAAAAATCTACTATGCCATTCCCCTTCTTTCCACATACTTCTGACAGGAATTGAGCAGCCACTCAACAGACCAGGTTCGGCACAGATTTATTATTAGGTGAACTGAGCCAGGCCAAGCTAAAGAGATATTATATAAAATGTAAAAATACTTTAATAATAAGTAAGCATATAGTATGTCTAGTAAATATATTTTAGATATTATATAAAACAGTAAAGATATTATAATATTTTGTATAATATAATGTATATAATTCCTTGCACCTAAACATAGGTGTGTAATACAATGCCTATTAAGTATTCCGTATTATACATATAATATTAAATAATATACACATAAGATACTGTAATATTTTGTATAATACTTTTTTTTTTAATAGGTAAGCTGGACTCGACCCTACGACCTTGAGGTAGCAATATTGTCAACCTTCCATTGTGCTACTGGCCCAAGCCCCTTATTTTGTATAATCTTATGTATATATTTCCTTGCACCTAAACATAGGTGTAGGATACAATGCCTATTAATTATTATATAATATACATAAAAGCTAAAGTATATAATTTACTTTAAATCTAGTATATTATCCAGGCCAATCTGCATCAGGCCAATAAATCCCAGCCCAGCCCGTATACAGTAGCCCAAACCCAGCCCATTTACAGCTCTACTTCTAATTTGTGACTTCCAAATAAAGAAATGACACAGTCGTACTTTTCCAGTGAGAGAGAGAGATAACATAGCCTTAAAAAACCCTCTAATAGTTCACTTCCCATGGTCCACATCCTGCCACATCTTCCATGATGAACCATTTCGAAGAAGAGAGATGATTGAAATAACTTGGATATCAATATTCAGAAATCACAAAGGATTCAGATTCTTGCATCACTCAATCAACTTAGCTAGTTGAAGAAGCATTCTAATAAAAATGAAATGAACGTCCCAGTCTTCGAAGAAGTGTTTATGCATAAGATGTCCTCCACCCCACCATCTGCTTGTATAGTAAAGCTTAGACACCAAAGTCAATAACATTGTCGCACTAAATGATCTCAATTTTGACTAAATCACCCTCCATCCCAAGGATGCCGTATTCCTGAAATCCATTGACACCTCACCTATTTTCAGGAATGCTCAGAAGTTATTTGAACTGCTTGATGAGGTTGTGGAAGAAGTTGTTGAGGATAACGCTGTTCAAGTAGTAATTGAAGTGCAGCGGCATATGTTAAAGCTGGGGAATATTTAATGGAGAAGAGGACGCAGTTGTTTTTGTCTCCTTCCGCGGCGCATTGCTTGCATTTGATACTGACTGATATAGGAGACTTGCCTATACATAAAAATACTATAGCTAAGACAAAGGCAATTACACTATTAAACTTGATGAGAAAATTTATGAAGAAGAGGGAATTGACAAGGCCGGCGGTAACACGATATGCAACATGTTACCTCACTTTGAAAAGCATTAGTGATCAACATTTAGGCCTTAGAAATATGTTTACATCTTAGAGTGGGAAACAAACACCTACTCTCAGAAGCTGAAGGGATAAAATTCGAGAGATATTGTTTTAACTGATCCATCTTTCTGGGATGAAATTGTTTGAAGTCTACAATACCATTGGCAAAGGTATTAAGATTGGTGCATGGTGACGCTAAGCCAGCCATGGGCTACATATATGAAGCCATGGATAGGGCCAAGGAAAAGATTGCAAAATTTTTTGGAGGTGTTAAGAAGAGGTATGAGATGTTTTGGAAGATCATAGATGATAGATGGAATTTACAGCTCCATCGACCTCTTCATGCGACAGCACACTTCTTAAACCCAAGGCACCAATATGTGGAAAAAATTTCATGTCAATCTTGAGATAAAGAAAGGCTTGTATGACACAATAGAGCATATGGTACCTAACAAGAAAGAGATGAAACTTATAGACAAGCAGCTAGATGAATTTTAAAAAGTGACATAAATGTTTGGAAGAGAAATGGCCATCGATGCACGTTCCGAAAAACAGCCAGGTAAATAAATATTTTAAGTGAATCGCTTATTCTCAACTTCTCATATTATGCGCCAAATAAAAAAATTTGTTCTTCATGAATCATAATAGCTTTATGATGGGAAAGCTATGCAAGTTGGACTCCTGAGTTACAGAGACTAGCCATTCGCGTTTTAAATTTGATATGTAGTGCAACCGGTCGCGAGCGCAACTAGAGCATATTTGATCAAGTATGTTATTTAGGAAAGATTTTCATATATCTTTTATTTTATGTTTTATTCTTTACCTTTTTATTTGATTGTATGTCTCATATTTAATATATCTTTTATTTTAATTAAAATGTAAGTGCACACCAAAAGCAAAAACCGTTTGGAGCAAAAGAGATTAAATGCATTGGCTTTTATCAAATACAATCTTCAAGTTGCGATTCGCCAAAAGGAAAGAAACGAGAGTGGAAGCTTGAATCCAATTTTTCTATTGGATATGGAGTCCGACAATGATTGGATCACAAAGAAGGAAGGTTTGGTCCTTGCTGATGTATGGATGGACATAAATGAATACTTCCAAAATGAGGAATTCGATCAACTCCAAGGTGAAGAAAGTAATAAAGGAAAAAGAAGAAAACGAGGTATTTTATATTAATCTATACGATATGATTTTATTGATATGACGATTCATGTCAAATGTATTGGTAAATAATAAATAACTAATTGAATTATTTCATTTTATGGGCCCAAGAAGACCTACCCTTGATAAGGGTAAAGCAAAGGGATAGTTGTAGAAGAAGAGGAAGAATTTATATCTTCTACAGATGAAGAGGATGAAATGGACATATGGGAGAAGGAGAGTGATGAAGAAAACGATGTTGGCTGTGATGATATTAGCGGCGGTGATGCTATGGAGAAGCAAGAGGAGGAAGAATGATGATGGAAGAGTTGTTATGTTTTTTTGTTTGTGGATTTTTATTTTTATTTTTATCGATAAAAAGGATTCTATATTGAAGAACAGCAAGACGTTGTCAGAAAGACAATACAAAACATACACGACCAAAAACAGAGGAAAACACTACACCCTGCTACCTCCCCACTCTACCCAAAGCACTCAGCCCGGGTCCCACACAAATACATCATCCCCTGACCCCACATTCCCCTTAGCAACCCATAACCACATCAGGTCACAGACCTGTCGCATGATCATCCCCACCGTGCGACTTTTATTCTCAAAAATTCGCTGGTTCCTTTGGCCCCACAAAGACCAACACACTGCGAAAGGAGCAGCCCTCCAATAATCAGATACATGTCCATCAAACCGAACGGCCTCCCACATCAGGAACTAAGTAAGAGGCATTGCCGGCTTAACCCAACACATACCGAAGGACAGCATGACAATACACCAGATCGCGTGTGCCACTAGATTGTTATTTATGAAATTTTTGGTTGTGGATATTGGATTGTTATTTATGAATTTTTTGGTTTTTGTGATACATTCATAGAGATACTCATATAGATATGGATAAACTTTTTGTTCTCGGCTGACAAAATACAATGGACAAACGCTGAAATATGGAAATGACTATAGTTTTTTTACTTTTTATGATTCAGACATGTTGGAAATGGTTGCTATCTTACATGTTTGCATTTATCTACATTTTTGGATTTTTTTTTTTTTTTTTTTAGAATTTTTTGTAAAAAAATCGATTGAATCTTACGATTTACGATTCGATTTGATTTTTTAGGAAATCGATTTATGATCCAATTCAAGAGTTGACAACCTTGCTCAGTAGGACACAAAATCCCAAATCTCATCAATGATTTCCAAGTCAGTGATAAGTTTTATCTTATTAATTCTTGGGTTCATTTTAAATATGGTACTTCTAAATTTAGTAATTTAGGGAAAGATGGTCTCTTGGTAGGGTAACAAAACCAGTATATAGGACTGTTGAAATTTTACTAATGTTGCTGAGTTTTCTATAGAAATAATAAAAGTGCAGGTCAGTGCTGGCATCTTTTGCTTCTGTTTATTGTTGATTACTGTTTAAGTGCACTGAGGCCCACATCACATAGGACTTCTCTAGATTGAAAAAAATAAATATAAAATATATTTCTCTAGATTGAAAAAAATAAATATAAAATATATTTTAATGTTTCCTCCTCTTCAAACTTTTCCATCAGTCGCCTCAACAAAAAGAATAGAATCCGTTGTTGATTTCCCTCGCATATAATAGAACTGTGCGAGAACAGAAAGGAGTACCTTGGTCCCTTTTAATAAGAATAATAGGGATATTTAAAATTGTTCCAACTGTCAAGGAATTAAACTTATGAGTTGTTAATAAAACTGTTCGAGAAAAGAAGGGAGTACCTTGGTCCCTTTTAATAAGAATAATAGGGATATTTAAAATTGTTCCAACTGTCAAGGAATTAAACTTAGTTGTTGATAAAACTGTTCGAGAAAAGAAAGGAGCACTTTGGTCCCTTTTAATAAGAATAAGGATATTTAAAATTGTTCCAACTGTCACGGTATTAAAATTATGAGTGCTATATGAAACTTTGGGAGAGACTAGTGGAGCAACACAGAAGACGAGAATCAAATATATCTGGGAATAATTTGAGCTTATGCGAGGAAAATCAACACTTGACGCTATGAGAGCTATATGAACAATTCCTCTCCCCCCCCATCAAAATCTAAACCTCGATAGTTATCTCATCAGCCCCGACTGCTTTCCTTCTTTGCACTTCAGCTAAGATTGTTTTTTACTATTGCATTGAAAACTTTAATAATATTCCTTGATTTGGTTTTCCTTCTTAATCTACTTCCCTCCCATACCTTGATCAATGAGTTATTTTAGTTAGTGTTTTCCCAGCCAGATATGCCAAATATAAAATAATGAAGATTGTTAGTGACCTAAAAGAGACGGTGTCTCAAATTCAATTGATCGATCTAAAGAATCCAATCAGACCAGACATCTGTTCTCAAAATTAGTTCCTCGTCAAACTGAACTAAAAAGGTTGCAGTGCCGATCGTACCGCATTCAAACCAGTAATATACATGATTTCTGCAATTATGTAGAGAACATAAAGAAGTCATAAATCTTGAACTATAAAAAAATCGTTTTCGTCACTACCTTATATAACATCATGATTGCCTAATACTCAACAATATAAATCATGCGTAGACCCTCTTTGTTGGGCCGTTTATTTCCCTTAAGAAAGAACTTGACTTTGAGTTCAAATTTAAAATACAACTCGATTGTGGAAGCTTCTTCAACCTTCTTAGGTATTTCTGCTCGCAAACATTCTTCGAGAGATTGATCGAATATCGACTCATATGAGATGGTTTGGAAACCAAATATTGGTTTGTCATCAAAATTCATCCCTTCCTCAATGATATATCCTTCATTAGAAAAATAAAAAAGAACAAAAAGAAGAGGGTAACCAAAAAAATTTGAGAAAATATAAAGATTTGAACCACATGTAATTCAACAATAATCATGAACTCTGATAGTAATGTGGTTATGTTAGTAGTGTTGGTGTGCGTGTAGAACCGTTGGGTATACCATTATATTTTCTTATCACTTAATATAAATGCTAGCCAGGGACTCCTAACTCACTAGGCTTTCTCATTATTTCTCTCTTCTCTCTCTAGTCTTTCTCTTCTCTAAACCTAATACCACTAGCCATTACCACCAACCACAAACCCTAAAATACCTTCTTGGTATCAGATCTAGGTTGAAACCGTGCTTGCCTCCCTTTCCGCTGATGTCACATTAAAGTTAGCCGGGTCAAAGCATTTACCCGGAATCCTTTGAAACTTATATCATCTGGATCGGATTTTCGAGGAGGTTGTTTGTCTTATGCACCATTGTGTTTTGAGCTCCCTAACTGGTGGTTTCGAAGGATTACCTTGGATTTTCAAACGCTAGTTCTCGTTTTTCCCTTGCACAGATCTCGAGACAGCCAAGGGCTGAATCCAATAGGTTGAGGTTGGATCAGAATCTTCTCTGGAAAAATTTGCAGCAATCGATTGGTGATTTCATGGAGGATTGCGGTCTCTGCAATGATTTTCTTGGAGTTTCACACTGTCAAAGTCTTGGTTCTTTACCTCCTTCCTCTGAACAGATATTTTAAGTCTCTTATTGTGTCTTGATTGAGGATGGATGATGGTAATCCTCAAAAAAAACAATTCTTCTTCCTGTGGTGATAAGCATTGTTGATGAGTATCATTGTTGTGTGATGAGTTGTCATCATTGTTAATGCTGAAATCTTTTTTATCCTTGTTGTGCTTGCGGGAATTCCTCATAGCAATTGTTGAATTCGTTTTTCTGCACATAATAAAACTTCTGGCTCTTCTCCTTTTTTCCCACGCTGATTCGATCAATTTTATGGCTTTGGTTCTGTTTATTGGGTCTGGCTGGTTGTTTATCTCTGTGATGACTATCGTCAAAGTTCCAGCTTAGTCTGCTTTGCATGTTATATGTTATAAAAGGGGTGCTGATTTTGTGGCTACTTCCTTTTTTTCCCATTACACCCTTGCTGGTTTGAAGGTTTTTTCTTTATCTTTGGTTCAAGATGACCATGAGCTATAAAAGTATGAGTAGTGAGAATCTGCCCACTGACATAACCTCTATAAAGCTGAATTTCAGAAACTATTTAGATTGGAAAAAGGCTATCACCCTCTATTTTCAGGGACGTATGAAAATGGGTTTATTGGCAGGGACCACCCCAAAGCCTAAAACTAATGCCAATGATGATGATAACGCAATCACCCTTGGATGGCTTTTGGACTCTATGGACTCCTCCATTTACCAAACCTTTATGTTCTATGATTCTGCTGCCAAGCTCTGGAGGCAAGCTGGCAGATACTTCTGCATCATCTGGCAATGATACCCGAATTTATCAACTCAAGAAAATAATTGTTCAGTTTGAGAATGGGAATTCTTCCATGGGAAAGTATTATAGCTCCCTTCGGAGCATGTGGGAAGAGCTTAGTCACTATGAGCCTATTTTCGAGTTTAGAGAAGAAGTTGGGGCCAAGCTGGCTAAATGCTTTAAAGGAGACCAAATCTACAAGTTTCTTAAGGGGCCTTTCATCCGACTACGAGCAGACACATACGTAGGTTCTCACCATGAGGCCTCTTCCCACTTTGAGCACGTCTATGGTATTCTTTTTACTAAGGAACAGCGCCATACAATTATGTCTACCAGTGCTCAACTCTTTTTACTCCACCTATGTCTTTGCATCTGATACACATCCCCATGGACGTAGAGGCAAGGGGAGTGATAGAGGTGGCCAAACTGGTCGTGGAGGCCGCTCCACCATTACATACTCTCATTGCGGTCTCATTGTGCATGTCGTGATCATTGCCATCATCTACAAGGCTATCCAGAGGGGGCCAATAGCCTAGCGCTTCTTTGTCTGCCCATACCGCTGCTAGAGATGCTTGTTAGACTACTGTCAGTGACCTAATGAGCTCCTTTGGATCCCAGATGTTTGAGCTGATCCAGGTCGAGTTACGTGATGCGTAGACCCCTTCTACTTAGCATTTTAGGCTTTCAGCCTCAACTACTGAGCCCCCATGTACTTTTGATTCATCGGCTTTCGTTGTGACTACTTCTCCTTCCACTCCCAGTTGGGTTATTAACTATGGGACCATGAATCATATGACGGGTGAGTCACAAGGATACTCTCTACACTCTCCAGTCACAAGGATACTCTCTATACTCTCCACACTCTTCACCAACCCAAGTTCACTTTGCGAATGGTTCCTTCATACTTGTTATGGGAGTAGGAACCATTCCAATCTCATCCTCCCTATCTCTTTCTCATGTTCTCCATTGTTCACAATTTTCTAGAAATCTTCCTATTGTTAGTAGCATTGCAAAAAACTAAACTGATGGGTAATTTTTATCCTTCCTATTGTGTGTTTCAGGAGCTTAGTACGAAAAATATTGTTGGTAGAGGAGTTGAAAGGGGCGGACTTTACTATTTGAAGGTCGATTTTAGTACTCCCATTGTTGGTGTTGATGGATTAGATGACATCCTCTATTCTATTTTTTCTTTTCCTATTAGTGTTAGATTAGAAACCTCGTCTTTGTGGCATGCCAAGCTTGGACATGTCGGTTTTCAAACTTTGTGCACTTTAGTTCCTAGTTTTAAATTTGTTTGCAAGTCCATTAAATTTCAATGTAAAGTATGTGAACTACCAAAACATGTTAGACTCTTATGGCTCACATATGTGTAAGTCTAATTCTTCTTTTCATATTGTGCATTATGATGTGTGCAGTCTCTCCCCCTATTACTTCTATATATGGTTGTCATTATTTTTCCACTTTCATTGATGATTGTACTCAAGGAAGCACAGATACTCCATTTTTACAACATAATTGTATCAGATATTGACACTTGAGGGATACGCCTGCAGGCGTATCCTGGGCATTTCTAGGGGGGAAAAAATAAAAGAAGATATCAGACTGCGAGTTTGGGATTTAGGGTTTTTCGGAAAAAAGAAGAAATAGAAGGAGCCGGCCTGGGAGCCAGTCAATGCAGCCTACCCATTTGGAATCAGTCTCTGTAAGTTATTTTGTTGTTTCTGTTTTGTTTTCTTCTCCCTCTTCTTTTTTTTACGTTTACTAACCTAAAATATACTTCAAAACACGTTAAAAAATATTTTTTAAATACATGCATTTCCGCCGTATCTGGTCTCATTGTTTGAAATTTGTTGTATTGTCGTGTATCTGTGCTTCTTAGATTGTACTAGATCTACCTGGTTGTATCTTTTGAAAAACATGGGTGAATTTTTAGCTAAACTTCAGGAGTTTCATGCTCTAATTAGAAACCAATATGGTGCTAATGTTAAAATTCTTCGGTTCGACAATGGAGGGAGTACACATCTCAATCATTTTGATGAATATCTGAAAATGCATGGCATTATTCACTGATTCTCATGTCCTTATACTCCACAACAAAATGGTGTTGCATAGCTTAAGAACAAACATCTCCTGAGATTGCCTCGATGTCTACTCCGCGGAATGTAAGTGTCAAAACCTTATTAGTCTTAGACACTACTCATTGCCTACTTTATTATGAGTCCCACTCCATCTAGGGCTCTCGGTGGCTATACCCCTTATCATTTCCCTTCAGCCATCAAGCCCTTTGTTTCTCATAGAGCCACATGTTTGGATGCACGTGCTTTGTCTAGGGCCTTCATCTAGGTAGGCAAGAGCATGATGATAAGCTCATTAGGTGTGTGTTTGTTGGGTACTCCAGTGTCTCTAAGGGGTACCACTGCTATGATCCTCACACTCTTCGGTTTTTCACATCTATGGATATCACCTTCTTTGATGATGTGCCTTATGTTTCTGTGGACCAGGCCACTCACACTCCGGCACCTCCAATTCCCTTACCAGCTTTCCAGGATTTACCTGCTTCAGAGCCATTGCAGTACCAAAAGGCGTGATTACTTACGTCTACTGTCAATGGCATTGTCCCTCTCTCCCAGCTCCTATAAGTATCCCTAAACCTGCTTGTACTGCTTCTCCATCCCCTAATGTTGACCTTAATCTTCGTATAACTCTTCACAAAGGGGTTCACACTTGTGTCATCCCCTCTCCTATTACCAAATATATTTGTTACCATTTATCAGAAATTTTCTCCAACTTACCTGGTCTTCCTTTCTAACATTGATAATGAGACAGTCCCTCGTACAATCTGTGCTGCCCTTGATCACCCCTCTTGGTGGGCCGCTATGATCGATGAAATGAAAGCCCTCCAGAAAAATCACACTTGAGAGATGGTTCCTCTTCCACCATGGAAGAAAATTGTTGGTTGCAAATGGGTCTTTGCAGTGAAGCATAATCCGGATGGGTTTGTGTCCCATATAAAGTTCGGCTCGTAGCAAAAGGGTTCACCCAAACCCATGGGATAAACTATGAGGCTACTTTTTCCCTTACGGAAAAATTTAAGTCGGTTTGTGTTCTCTTAGACCTTGCAATCATGCAGAGTTGGCATCTTCATTAGTTGGATATTAACAATGTTTTTTTCATGGTGACCTCGAGGAGGAGGTATATACGGATTCACCACCTGGTTTCCTACTTCAGGGAGAGACTAATGTTTGGCGCCTTCAGAGATCCATCTATGGGTTGAAGCAATCACCCAAAGCATGATTTCATCGCTTTAGCTGTGCAATTATTGGTCTAGGGGTTTCAGAGGAGTCACTTTAACCATATCGTCTTCATCCATTTTGGTACTTCTAGTCACACGATGCTAACTGGGCTGGATCAATTACTGATAGCCGCTCAACGTCAGGTTACTGTGTCTTTTTGGGAGGCAACTTGGTCGCTTGAAAAAGTAAGAAGCAAGTTGGGGTGTAAAAATCTAGTGTCATAGTCGAATACAGAGCGATTGCCCATGGGACAAGTGAAGTTCTATGGTTAGATTCTCTTCTGCCCAAGCTAGTTTTTCCCATTCATGGTTCGATAACTCTCCACTTTGACAATGAAGCAACTGAAAATATTGCATCAAATTTCATTCTTCATGAAATGACCAATGTTTGGCGCCTTGGGAGATGCATCTATGGGTTGAAGCAATCACCCAAAGCGTGATTTCATCGCTTTAGCTGTGCAGTTATTGGTCTAGGGGTTTCAAAGGAGTCACTTTAACCATATTGTCTTCATCCATTTTGGTACTTCTAGTCACACGATGCTGACTGGGCTGGATCGATTACTGATAGCCGCTCAACATCAGGTTACTGTGTCTTTTTGGGAGGCAACTCGGTCACTTGAAAAAGTAAGAAGCCAGTTGGGGTATAAAAATCTAGTGTTGTAGTCGAATACAGAGCGATTGCCCATGGGACGTTTGAGGTTCTATGGTTAGATTCTCTTCTGCCCAAGCTTGTTTTTCCCATTCATGGTTCGATACCTCTCCACTGTGACAATGAAGCAACTGAAAATATTGCATCAAATTTCATTCTTCATGAAATGACCAAGCATATTGAGGTTGACATTCACTTTGCCCGAGAGAAAGTGTGGGAGAAGCCCCTCCCTTTGGTTGATATCACCTCCTCTCAGTAGCTTGCAAATATATTGACGAAGATCGTGGGGCCAAGGACTTTGAGGGATGTTGTTGTCAAGCAGGGCATGGTTGATCATGCTCCAGCTTGAGGGAGAGTGTTAGTAATGTAGTTATGTTAGTAGTGTTGGAGTGTGTGTAACATTGTTGGGTGTGCCATTGTAGTTTCTTATCACTTAATATAAATTCTAGTGAGGGACTCCTAACTCTCTAAACCTTCAATTTATTTCTCTCTTTCCATTCTTTCTCTTCCCTAACCCTAAACCTAATACCTCTCATCAAACCCTAATACCACCTCGTAAACCCTAATACCAATAGCCATTACCAACAACCACAAACCCTAAATAGCTTCCAACTCGGCTTTTCTCAACACTCCATAAGTTGAGTAAATTACCAACTTCTTTCACAACTCTTGTATTAAATCATATATTTGCATATAATTGAGCCCAACGACAATGACCTCTTCTAGTAAAAATTCCACCTCATAATCTTGAACACCTACTTTGGCACCAAACCGATGCCAAAAGAAATTGATACTAGGCTGATGTAGAACAAATTGAAGTTCACTTTATCCAAGGAAAGCTAGAGATGAAAGAGAATTCAAAATCAAAATATGACAGGACAAGTAAGCTCCAAACAAAAAAAAACAAATTCTCATTCAATTATCTTAAAATCTACTTTACAATAATTCAAAGAACCAAGTTGTAGTATAGCATTGAAACCCAATTTTGGGCTAGGCTTGGGCCGGGCTAGGGTAAACCCAAACCCAACGGATTTGAACTTGGCCCAAGTCTGTGACAGGTTTATGATCCCAAGCCTAAGCCCAGACCGCAGCAAACTTTCAAAGCCCAAGCCAGGTCTGGCCCGTTTAGTTATTGATGCAGCCCTCGCCGCAACCTTCCACTAGAACTGTTGATTCCTAAACAAAAATGTTAGAATTCTAATGGGCGTCCACAGTTCTTGTTGATTCACATGAATACCAAGAGAAATGTGAAACAAAGATCTCTCTAAAAGACCTCAAAATATTGCAATATTCAATAATAATAATTCGTCGTCAAGATTACAGCCATTAAATAGAAAAATGGGAAACAAAGATCTCTCTAAAAGACCTCAAAATATTTCAATATTCAATAATAATAATTCTTCGTCAAGCTTACAGCCATTAAATAGAAAAATGAGAAATTACTAAAAATAGTAAAAAAGAGATAAGACCATAGATGGAAAGACCTTATCGCTAGAATCAAGCAAGAATTGAAACGAATCGATTCTGATTTGTACAAAGGAACTAGAATTCGACCTCGAATTCATAGCCTCGTCTTCCGAACTATCACCATGATAAGGAACTAGATGTTTGATATTAAAGACATCAGACGTACGATAATTGCTCGGGAGTTTCAACCGGTAGGCATTGGGATTTATTTTCTCCACAATTTCGAGTGGACCAATCTTTCGAGCAACTAGTTTGTTATACTCTCCCACCAAGAATCGATCCTTAGTCAGGATGACCTACACAAAACTCCAACGTTAAATTCCAGAAGATGATGCTTTTTATCCGCAACTTGTTTACTTGGTCGTGGCTTCCATAGGTGTTGCTCTGTAGTCTTGCGGACTTTTTGAATCTCACTAATCATATCATCTGCCTTCTTGGGAACATGTTTCAAGTCTGAAACTGAGGCTAAGTCCAACGGCGACCTCAGGTCAGCGCCATATGTGATATGGAAGGGAGAAAAGTCCGCGATGCGATTGATTGAATGGTTGTAGACGAACTCTGCCTGATATAACTTATGGTCCCACGATTTTAGATGATCCTACCAAGCTGCGCAGTAGATTGCCCAATAAGCAATTCACCACCTCGGTTTGACCATCAGTCTGTGGGTGATACACGCTTCTAAATCCACTTTTTTGTCAGCAATGTGCCATAAGCTCCTCCAGAAGTGGGTGAGGAACTGTGTCCCGATCAGAGACTATGAACACAGGCAATCCATGAAGCCGATAAACCCCCCGAAAATATAGTTGAGCCACATTAACAGCATTCGTAGTCTTCTTGCACTATAAAATGCGCCATCTTCGAGAGCCTATCTACCACCACGAAATCCATGCCCACGTGATCCCATGGCCAATTCAGTACAAGCAAAGCATATAAAGACCTGCATTGGTCACGGTTAATTATGAACGTGAACTGCTGAAGATAGGCAGCCCATCCAGCATGCCGACTGGAGAGCTTGTCTTGATTATTGATGTGGTTCAAAAATTCATGATCTGTGTACAGAACAAATTCATGGTAGGACAAGTAAGATCGTCAATGCGCGGGACTCGAACCACAACATAAAACTCCACATCATAGGTGTCATAATTTAAATTCGCCTCATTCAACTTGGCACTAAAAAATGCAACAAGTTCACCATTCTGGATCAACACTGCCCCAATACTGAATAGTTGAGAAAAATCTGACAATACAAGGACTGGTACCGAGGTAATGAACTGCTTGATTCTTTGAAAAGCTTTTGTTGCTGCTTCGGGTCATGAAAATTTTCCTGCTTTCATGCAATCCGAAATTGGCCCCATAATCGTGCTAAAGTTCGGGATGAATCGTCTATAAAAGGACAGGAGGCCATGAAAATTGTGCACTT
This sequence comes from Chloranthus sessilifolius, assembly GCA_021018995.1. Classification (NCBI taxonomy): domain Eukaryota; kingdom Viridiplantae; phylum Streptophyta; class Magnoliopsida; order Chloranthales; family Chloranthaceae; genus Chloranthus; species Chloranthus sessilifolius. The sequence continues at coordinate 22,445,691 of CM037584.1, read as the reverse complement.
CACAAAGATTAGTACGTATAGGCCATTGCTTGATGGCTTCCACCTTAGATTCATCCACCAAAATGTCTTCCTTGCCCACAACGTAGCCCAGAAAGAGGACATTATCAGTCATAAACGCACACTTGCTAGCAGCAGTAAAGAATTTATTCCTGCGCATTACCAAAAGAATTTCTCGTAAGTGTTGCAAGTGTAAATCTAGGTTAGCACGATAAATCAAAATATGATCAAAATAAACAAGAAATTTGCCAATGAAAGAACGAAAGGCTTGGTTCATCAATCACATAAAAGTGCTAGGGCATTGGAAAGTCCAAATGGCATGATCAACCATTCGAATAAACCCTCACGAGTTTTGAAGGCAGTTTTCCACTCGTCTCCCTCTCGAATTCTGATCTAGTGGTTTCCGCTCTTCAAGTCAGGCTTACTAAAGATAATAGCTCCTCCTAACTGATCTAACAAGTCATCTAACCGTGGGATAGGAAAGCGCTAACGCACGGTAATTTTGTTTATAACCATGCTATCAACACACATAAGCCAGGACCCATCCTTTTTCGGTGTAAGTAACACAGGTACAGCACAAGGACTAAGGCTCTCCCTGATGTGCCCCTTCACAAGCAACTCTTGTATCTGTCATCGCAACTCATCATGCTCCTTGGGACTCATACGATAGTGAGGTCTATTAGGTAGAGTAGACCCTGGGACAAGGTCAATCTGGTGTTAAATGTCTCGTAGGGGTGGTAGTCTTGGGGGAAGATTTGTAGGGAACACATCCTGAAATTCCTCTAGTTTTTTTTTTATTGGGTCAGGGATCTCCCCACCAACACAATTGTCCTTCCCGATCAACACATATAGCACTCTGGTTTCTGATGCGACCTTGATAAATTGATTCATGGTTAAGAGGTTGGATCCCTCCCCAGCTAGTGGTTTGGGTGTCAACTCTTTCTTGAGTATTAACACACTTGTGATATTATGAAACATAAAATTGTATGTGTTCAATCTACCATCGTGTGAAACACTCCTATCATACAATCATGGTCTCCCCAACAAGATATGACATGAATCTATCTGAACGACGCCACACCATATCTTATCTTTATAATTACAACCAATAGAACGCGAAACCAAACAACGTTTAAAAATTGTTACCTCGTTTCCCGCCTTAAAGCCAAGATAATTTTTTTGGATTGGGATGCTCTTCCGTAGGCAGCCCCAGCTTCTGTACCGCTTCCTCTGCAATCACATTCTCGTAGTTGCCTAAATCGATAATGAATCGACATACTTTACCCCCGATCGTACACGTCAACTGGAATATATTGTTTTGCAGCCACACATTCCCATCGGCCCCTCTAAGAGTCAAACATGTCCTGCACACCACAAGCAATCGCCCTTCAATCACCCTCAACATGTTCCTCCTCTGTGGTGTCGAAAATGGGATTTCTTTCAAGTTCGTCGTCTTCCTAGTCTGGATCTTCTATATGGTCTATAAAAAGACCTCTTCCGGTGTGGTTGCCCTTCCGACAATCTGCAATCCGATGTCCTAACTCCCCGCATTTGAAACATTAGGGACCACCAGTAGGGTCTCGGGTAGGCTGCCCACTGATTGGGGGTTTTTTGGTTCCCCTCGGTGTGTTGGCTCTAGCGGCTTGGTTTTGGGCAGCACCCGTAGCACCACTCCATGTAGAACCGTCCGATCTTCGACCAAGTTGTTTCTCCAAGTGCAAGGCTCTCTGGTGTGCCGCCGCAACATTCAAAGGGTCAAATAAATTAAGGGTGTCCTGGAATTGAATCCGCATACCACCAATATATCGAGATACTAGTTGATCATCGGACTCCGCCAGATCGTTGCACGCCAGCAAACGATAAAACTTTGTGGTGTACTCATCAACAGTTTTTGCCTCATGTCTTAGATTATGCAACTGTTGATATAACACCCTTGTAAAGTCGTGAAGTAGAAACGTCGCTCGCAGATGCTTCTTTAGTTTCTCCCATGTATCTACCTTTTGCTACTCCTGTCGGGCGCGCGTGACTTTAAGTTGTTGCCACCATGCGACGGCTCTCCCTTGAAATTTAGTTGCAACCAATGAGACCCGCTTGTTTTCAAGTATCTCTTTTAAGTATAGGATCTCGATGGAATAAAGTCAGTCGCGGATTTCTTCTAATTGCATGCTTCCTTGAAATTCGGGCATATATATTCATAATCTGGCGTCCCATCATCGTGGATTCCCCTCCTTGGGTCGTCGCTGTGGATCTAGGTCAGCAAATACATTCTCAAACTCAGTTCTTCCACCTCCGCGTACTCCAAACGATCTGGGGTTTGATTCCTTTGTCATTCAACCCTAACTGTCAGAGTGGCCACTTGGGCCGTGAGTGCCTCCATCTGTCATGTCAGTCGGGCGATGTCATCACGCTCGTGCACTTCATGTATAGGCACTTCCCGGTGACTACCACGTCTAGGTGGCATGGTGTAGAAACAAGTCCTAGATCTTAATGCTCTGATACCAACTGATGCAGCGCTCGCCGCAACCTTCCACTAGAACTATTGATTCCTAAACAAAAATGTCAGAACTCTAATGGGCGTCCACCTTTCTTGTTGATTCACACGAATACCAAGCGAAATGGGAAACAACGATCTTCAAAAGACCTCAAAATATTTCAATATTCAACAATAATAATAATTCTTCGTCAAGCTTACAGTTACTAAAAACGAGATAAGACCATAGATGGAAAGATCTTATCGCTAGAATCAAGCCAAAATAGAAAAGAATCGATTCTGATTTATACAGCCAAGATATTATTTCCTAAAATAGCACATTGTTGTTTTCGGGCCCTAAACGAAGGAATTTGCCCTAGAAACTCGAACCTCACGGCGAAGCGGTGACTTTTGACCGTTTTGACGTTTTCGTTCCATAATGGGCCTTCGCACAAATTTCTGATGTTTAGGTCCATGATTTCTACTAGTGTCTAGCCCAAATTTCTACTAATAACTACTATGTTAACCTCGAGTGGACCTACGTTGATCTAAGGCCTCCATGTATTTGTCCGCCATGATCTACACTGCATCAGTTATAGCTTCACAAGAATTAGCTTTATATTCATAATTTCATATAAATAAAAACGGAGAAAGTAATATATTGCATACCTAGTAAGAAGTTAATATCTATTTTTGAAATAAATCTATAGTTTACAAATAGAATATTTATAGTTCTTTAAGGGGGTTTTTTAAACATTGCAAGTGAAACTCAATGCAGTTATCTTATATGCGAGCTCGTCGCCTAGGGGCTTAAACTCGAGCATGGCATGTTTAAATTTTGGGCTTAAAGTGATAGCCCAAGCCTGGCCCGCGGGCTTTATGGTCAAGCCTAAACACTCCTTACACCGGTCAGGCCTAACGAGCCAACCTACCCAGCCCATAGCCACTCTTGATGATAAGTAACCCTAACTGAATTCCCCAAATGCATGGATTTTGCGACAACATTGCAAAATGACCAAACTTGGGTCATAACTTGCTCGATTCTTCATGAAGTCACTTATTCTTGAGCTTCTTTGAAAGACAGACATCCTTTTTAAATGAGAAGTAGCTTTATGATGAATTGGCAATATTTGCTACTCGAAAAAGGATTGCAGTGATGATAGATGAGATTAGTTTACCACCTTATGTCAGCCATCTTTCAATAACCACATGTAGAATCCACACTTTCTATTGCACGTCCGCAAGACCATGGAGAAATGTCACCTCCATCTCACATGCTATAAATTTTGTGCATCCAAAAACTCAAACCACTCAAACCATCAAGGCATCATCTTTGTCACCACCTCACCTATACGGTAGCATTAATTGCCAAGGACTCAAGCAAAAGCGAGCTTGAGTCGGTCATCATATGTTGGCCTTTTTTGGGCTGCCTTAGAAATGATTTTCAAGAAACTTTGTATGAAGCATATAAGAGATGAAGGGTATTTCTCAATTGTTCATTTTTTACTATGACTGGAACCACAAGATTCTCTTGCATTTTTGTCAGAATATGGTTTCTCGATTTTTATCATCTTGTTCTTATCAACAACGCTCTTTCTATTTTATTTTGAACAAATGCCTCTCCCCAATTCCCTCCTTCAAAAGTATTACATCATGCACAAGTGTCGTAAGATAGAAAACTAACTCCTCTTGAAAAAAAATTTGATGTGGACCACAAGGGTGGTCTCATAAAACAACCAACCATCCAATTGAAGAGAACATACTTAACACATCAAATCCCACTTAGAGATTGTCCTAGAGGTATATGCAAAAATTAAAGACATTGTCAAAAATAAAAAAACAAACAAATGTTTCAATCGGCAACATCTACTTCAAAATAGCACATTTAATAAGACCGAACCGCAAAGCCTCGTATTGGTCCAATTTTCAAATCATTGATCCAAGCTACTAGGAGCAGTACTTTGAAAGTTTGGATCATATTCTATTACTTTGATAATTTCCCTTTAGATAAGGGAAAAAAATATCCTATATGAGATTTTATCAAAATTTTGCAGTGATAATCATGTATTTTGTGATGTTGATCCATTATATATATATATATGAGGCCTAGGACTATTGGTTCAAACCCAGCTCGAGGCGTTGGGTTCGAATCCGATGACGTCCACGTGGCATCCATTCGAGGATCGAATTCTACGGCAATTTGCCCAAGGGCGATCAAAGGCCACCCAAAAAATTTAGGCATTATCTTATGCATATCCACTGTCCAAAATGTGGTCAAAGGGGAAAATTTTCAATGCACCAGTATGTGTGGGCGGTACCCAAACTTTGACCATAGTTTTGACCACGAAAAAAATTGTTTTTTGTAGAACACACGCCACATGATTCCAAGACGGGTGTTGTTTTGGAATCAAGTGCCACGTGGCGTGATGAGGTTCGAACCCAACGCCCCCAGTATGGGTTCAAACCCATTGTCCCATCTGCCTATATCCTATATCCTATATATATATATCATCGACCATCATAGCCTTATCCAAGGAATCAAAATCAGTATTAGTATCATTGTATCGGCCAATACCGATAGGGTATTGCCGATACCAAAACCTTTTTCTTATAAAAAAGGATTGTATTGGTCAGTATCGAACTGGTACAGACCGATACCAATACTGATACCGATACAACCCCGATACTTGTATTGGGGTGGTATTGTATCAGTTCTCGATGAAACTGATACGTATCACTGATATGTAGTTCAAATACCATGATTTAAAATACCGGTTTTCTAGTATGAATCATTCAGCTCCAAAACTGGTATGCATTGTTTGATGCATACCGGATCCGGACAATATATTGGTATGTACCGCCTGATACATCAACAATATATATATATATATAACTGATACGTATCACCGATATGTATCGGTATCGGCTGAGTTCAAATACCATGATTTAAAATACCGGTTTTCTAGTATGAATCATTCAGCTCCAAAACTGGTATGCATTGTTTGATGCATACCGGATCCGGACAATATATTCGTATGTACCGCCTGATACATCAACAATATATATATATATATATATATATATATATATATAATGCACCAATACGATGCATTCAAAGCATCATACCAGTGACCTTCGAAAACAGTACGTACCAGAACGGTACGTACCGTTTCCGGACGAGATTTTGGACAATGTTTGATACCATGGCCTTATCCATCTATTTGGGTCAGCTTTGCAAGTCCTATAACTCCACTCGTTTTTTACCAACACTAAGCTTCATGTAACATTGCAATCTTTCATATCCCTTCTTATTGCTTCCCTCTGGGTCTCCACTAGCCTTCATCTTCTCCTATACTTCCTTGTGCTTCTAGCGTCTCAATCCCCTGTATAGAGTCTTTTTTGGCCTCCGATAAACATGTCCAAACTACCTCAACTGGCTAGGGCTCTCAATGGATCGAGTTAGGTCCGGGCTAGGGTTCAGCCCGGGCCCGGTTTCCAATTTTTTTACTCGGCTCTAACCTGGGCTGCAATATACTCAGCCCACGCCCGGCCCATTGTGGGCCGGGCCAGGCTTGGGCTTATTTTGGGCAATTTTTTTAAAATAAAATTTGATAAAAAAAATAAATTCAAATCAATTCTCAAAGAGAGAATTTAACAGAGCGAGAGGCTTACTTAGAGTTGAGACTTGAGATGATAGAGATTGCGATAAAATTAGAACCCTATTTTAAGGTTTCTATTTATGAAGGTCGTACCGATTGAGATTGCAAGTGCATTTTTCCTTAAATTTCGTTGATTTTAAGCCATTCAATGATTTAATCTCAAGGCATTTAAGTAAAATGCTCTTAATATATTATATAATATATATGTTATAAATATTTAAATATTATATATATATATATGTGTGTGTGTGTGTGTGTGTGTGTGTGTGTGTGTATATACACACTTAATATTTTTATTTTTTTATCTGGGCCCACATGATTAGCCCAACCCGGGTTGGCTTCACAAAAGATACTACTTTTTTCCGAGCTGGGTGCGGGCTAAAACCCGGCCCATTGAGAACCCTACAAGCAGCATTCCAAAAAATTTTCCTTTATACTCTCAAATTTCCTCTTATGTACTCATTATTAATTTTATCTGTTCTTGTTACTCTACACATCCATCTTAGCATATGCATCTCAACCCCATGTACTCTTATCTTTTTCTCGCTTCCTCGTAGCCCAACATTTCGCACCATATAGTATGGCAGGTCTTACAGTAATCTTTCATGCCCCTTCTCCTTGCTTCTCTTTGAGTCCTCACTGACCTTCCTCTTCTCTTATTTCTTGTACTTCTAGCTTCTCAACCCCTCAGAGAAAGTCCGCTTTCTGGCTTCTGATGGACATGTCCAAACCACCTCAAGAGACATCCCGATAATAAAAATATTCCTCTATAGGTGCTACTCTCTAATTTCCTCTTTTGTACTTGTTTAGTCATTTTTAATTTTATCATTTATTGTTACTTCACGCATCCATAGCATACGCATCTCAACCTCATGTACTCTTCAACTTGTTACTTCCTCGTAGCCCAACATTTTACATCATATCATATGGCAGTTCTTATCAATCATATAAAACGCTCCTTCGATCGAAGTGGAATTCTTGCACCACACAATACTCTGCTTGTTTGTCTTCATTTCATCCTGCCTACATTAATTCTACTTGAGATATCCTCTTCAACCTCATGTACTCTTGAACTTGTCACTTCCTCGTAGCCCAACATTTTGCATCATATCATATGGCAGTTCTTACCAGTCATATAAAACGCGCCTTTGATCAAAGTGGATTTCTTGGATCGCACAATACTCTGCTTGTTTGTCTTCATTTCATCCAGCCTGCATTAATTCTACTTGAGATATCCTCTTCAATCTACCATTTGATTGTAAAGTAGAGTCTAAATAGCGAAATCTATGAAAATGTGGCACTAGATGGATTTCTATTTTAACTAATCCTCGTCCAAACTATCATGTTCACTAAATTTGCACTCCATGTACTTTGTTTTTGTTCTGCTAAATTTCAAACCTCTTCTCTAATGCCTTTCCATAATTCCAATGTATCATTTAGTTGCTTCTTTTTCTGGGCTATTAGTAGCACATCATCAACAAATAACAAGCGCCATCGAATCTCTTCTTGTATGTCTACAATTAACAAATCCATGATCAAGAGAAACAATCCCATCACTATGATCCCCTCACTTAGCTATGAAATTATTTCCCACACTGAAGCTGTTATTGGTTGCATACTTGCATGTCATGTCAACTGCCTTCGAAAAGTCAAAGGCAGTTGTTGCAACCAAAAGCAACTAAGGAAATGACCCCATCACTTGAGCGAGGAGATCCCTCAATATATTACAATGATCACAAAGACGCACAAAACAGAGAAACAGAAGAAAATGCAAACAGTTGCAGCAGAAACTGCAAAAGCTGAGACATCAAATCCACTGTAAATGCAGCATCAATCTCAGAACTGCACAACCAGAAAAGAATATGATATATATATATATATATAATCACTTGTCAATCTGAGTTCTTAGAAAAGCGGGGAACAAATCCATACCAAAAAACTTTCCAAAATTCCACAACACCAAGATATGAAAACAGCAAAACGAATATAAAACTTAAAAAAAAAAAACATAAACAAAACAAGAGCCAATATTTCGAATTAACAAGAAACCCATATATTCAAACAGCTAAACAACTAGGGCTTACAGAGCAACGAAGACGACTGAAACGAAAATAAATATGAAATCGAGAAGTGAATAAATAACAAACGTGTGGCGCAAGTAACTTACCCCTTGCTTTCCAGGGATTATGCAATGCCAAACCATTAAATTGACAGATCCGTCAGGAGCAGATTCTGGCTTAGCCACAAAACCCTAGACAAAACGAACAGAAAGAAAACACACAAAACCAGTAAAAACGAGTACACAGATTTTGCAAAGGAGCAAGTAAAAAGGAGGGTTTTGGGTGAGAGAGAGAACGAACATGAGGGTGATTCTTGCGCCACGCTTTGCGCTCTTCGGCAAGACGGCCACGCGCGATGCCTCCAGACATCTCTCTCTCTCTGGTTCTAGGTCGGTAACAGGGTCGCTGCGGCGGCCAAATTACCCTTTTTTTTTTTTTATGACAACGGAATGCGCTCTCGCTCAGATTGATTTCCTTTTTATTTTGTCAGCAGGGGAGAAGAGAATCGAATAAATAAGGTTATCGTTACTTGCAATCAGAGATTTTTCTTCCCAACCAGGATTTGCACGTGAAATGCATTGACTGCTTATAGATGCCACCTTTCATTCGGATGACATTTTTTGCCCCGTTAAATCTATGAAATAACATTTAATCCTTGATTATGTTGAATCAAACGATAAAGGTTGACTTTTGTCCCAATCTTTCACATAAATTTGAGTTCCCGGTGCACCTATCAAACAATCATATATTGATTCTATGTGATATATATACTCAAAAGAGACTGTCTAATAGATACACTCATGATTATGATCGCTTTTAGAGATGTATCACGTGAAATCAAGATCTAATCATCAGATAAGTACGCCCTGGTGTAAAGATCTAATATGTGAAAGATTGTCGAAAAATGATTTCTATCTTCTAATTTAAGATAGTCAATAATTTTTTCTTATAAAAGATCGTATGCTCTTCACAAGAAAATGAGTGTGAATAATTCCTCACTTTTCATTCCAATCTTACATTAAAGTCATGGCCACCGAAAATTTTAATTTCACATAGTACTACATTAAAAAAAAAAAAGCTTCACTATTGGTTGTAGTTTTTTTTTTCAGATGCACACCATATGAAATCATCTATAGTCAATGTGTTATGATCTCCAGATATAACGAAGATCGGAAAAAAAACTATCCTAATCTTATGATTCGATGAGTCAACCATCTTAATGTGCAATGAAAAATTTTTGGTTACAAATAAAATATTCATAGATAATTTAGTAGAGAGGAACAGAAGTCATGGCACGTTTCGCGTACAAATCACGCAACTAAAAGCTATCCTAGTTGTCACATGCCTCATGGCATCCACCTCCTCATGGCTTAATAGGGCGAGGGCCGGATTGGCCCATCAGCCCGCTTAGCCTGTCCTTGAAATTTTACGATTAGGGATCAAGTATAGAGTAGATGGCCAGGCTAGGCCTGAGAGCTAAAAGTCCATTGCATGTAAGAACTTGATAAGTTAAAGCCCGCAAGCCTGGCCTAACCCATTGAACTCCCTTAATTATATATATTAAATATATTGTATTAAAGCCGGCAAGCCTAGCCAAACCCATTGAACTCTCTTAATTATATATATTAAATATATTGTATTTCTATTCGTGCCAATCCTTTTTTTGGGGGCGCCAACATTGAAAACCCATTAATTGTTGATGGTAGAAAATTATTTTCACTCCAATCTTTTGCACAATGGATCTTGAGATCATGAGCATACCATCAGACCATTATTTTCTGATTTCACATGACACAGATCCCAAAAAAGTAGCCCTAAAGTCACGATTGAGCATGATGCATACCACATAATTTTAGGGTCACTTTTGGGAATTTGTATCATGCAGAATCAAAAAGTGATCATTTGTTGGTACGCCCATGGTCTTAAGATCCATCATGTCAAAGATTGGAGTGAAAAACGATCTCCACCATGAAATTCAAAACAATCAATAGGTTTTCAATGTTGGCACTTCCAGAAAAATGGTTGGTACCAATAAAGGTACCCTAAATATAGTAACATAGATGTGTAATATATATATTATATTTTTTACAATAAATTATCAAAATAACTCTCAATTTTACTTCTTTTTTTTTGTGAGAAGCTCTTAATTTTACTACTAAAGAGGCATTAACCCATTTGATACGCTCCCTCCAATGTGAGGGAGTAGGTCGTGAGTTTAATTCTCATCCTCCATGGTTGGATTCTGCTAGTTAACCATCATCACTATAATTAGTGTTTCCTCACGCTGGTCCGCAACTATCACATGTGTATAAAAAAAAAAAAAAAAAAAAACTCTTAATTTTACTATAATGAACATAAAGTTGTATGCATGTTTTTTTTAATGTGAATATTTATAAAGAGGCTTTGGAAATTTTCTTTCCCTATTTCAAAATATTGGTCTATCATTAAAATATTTTTTAATAATAATTTTAGAAAAAGTAACTATAAACAATAAAGTCCACAGCCCACCTCAATCCTACCTAAGTTAGGACTAGTGTTGGATATATCAAAGTCCTAAATTAAAGTCGGGCTAGGGCCTAGCCTCGGCTCTTACGGTTGGGCTCGGCCTTAATCCTCCTCGCTGACGCCCTACACATGTTTTAGATTGGCTGGGCGGCCAAGATGCTACCAATAGGAAGGAGTTTGTTTTTTAAAGGATGCCATACAGCCCATACAACGTAGACAGCTCATATGTAATATATGGAGGGAACTCGCAGAAAAGGCGGGAGCAAGGGTGGGGACTAATTAAAACCCACGACTTAGCATTTCCACAAGGGTAAGGGAAGAGGATCGATACCAAATTGAGCTAATTCTCAACCGGTTACCCATCAGAAGGAGTTGCTTATATAAAACAAGGCAAATGAGAAGGTGCATTGCAATGCAGCCCGTGCTCATTGTATTGTAATGTCAGATCATGTGTTACCTTTTCACGTCATCGATGGCTCAGTTCACCACGTCGGGTAAGAGTTCATCCAATCCTCTAAGTTTTAGGGGAAAAAATGGTCTTCTTTACCATTCAAACATAGTCAAACTTAATGATTTCCATATCAAAAATGGTGCTTTAAATTTTTTTAAATTTGACCATATACTCAACAGAAAAAATCACCCTTTTTATTTATTTTTCAATCGACCTAGGGCATGTTACTGTAGCATCCGATCCTCAAATGGGGTACCACGCGGCACCCAAATGGCTCAAGTCCAATGCCCCAAGTTGCTCTAAAAAACAAGAGGCCAGGTTCGAGGAGACTTAGGTTGACCCATGGAACCGACCCATTTGCAGCCCAAAGGTTAGCATGTAGGAGATCTGTTAGAGATTTTAGATCTAGGCTAGAATCGTTTGATCAACATATAAGGTGCAACAATAATTTAGTTAGATAAATCTTACTTACCTGATCGGATGGTCACGAAGACGTGCTTGATCGACAGATCCTCGGTACAAGATCACGACCCTTAGAACAAACCACCTATCTTTCTTTATATCTCTATTGATGGGAATAACATTGAGAATGAATAAAGAGGGGACGTTGTCCTCCTTAAATAGACCTTGATTAGTCTCCTAGCCCATCAAGGAGACTAAATCTAGAGGATGTGTCACATTATAAAAAGGATTCCCATTGTACCACGTTTAAAAAGTTTCATCAATTCAAGTTTTAATAATTAAAGAAATAGGTTGGTGTGTGGGTCACAAATACCCAGCAATCTCACACATGATCCACACACTACCAAAATATTGTTTCAAATAAATTCATGAATTAGTCCTTTTGAAAAGCGGATGGCCATTCTTAGAATTTTATAAAATCATTGACTTTCAAGGAACTTGGTACAATAGATCATCCCCTCAAGTTCAAGAAACAACTATAATAATGGATCATGAATGTCTATAATGTATCATGCTTTACAATTGACAATAAGGCAGTTCCATGGTCACAGAAATTATTGCTGTTTAATGAACCCAAGAGTATTACTTGTGGTTTTGTGACACCAGTATATGCACACTTTAATGCAATCACTTGTGTGTATACCTGCATTCGTCCTGCTTCATACCTTAAGGTATGTTATCCTGATATCTTACGGCATACGCCACGTGAAAATCATCACCCAACTCTCAGGATAAAGGCTATACAACCGTGGTGCATAATCACGATAGCCCAAGCTTCCTTATTTGAGCACTTATGCTCTCAGGCCAACATTGCATATGCTAATAATGATAATCATGATAAATATTAAGTACTCAAGTGTTTCTAACACTCAATTAATGTACTCGAGTGTTTCTAACACTCCCATCCGGATCACGTGCACTCAAAATCTTTTGGTTAAAGCCCCTTTGTGAGATAACTCCCACTCAAAAGGAGACCATAAAAAATTCTAATATCCTAATCTGATCACCTTAAGGAATATTATGATCATTAGTGAATTTGATGTTGTCTTTTATTCCTGACTCCCACTGATTGTCTCAATTGCAAGAAGGTTGATATAACTAGTCTCAACGGTTGTAATTAAAATAAATCATTTACTAAAGAACTATATCAAACACTAATAGAATCCAAAGTAGTAGTTAAACTATCATCTAGAGGAGTAAAAAAAACTATAAACAACTCTAATTAAAAAAAAAAAAAAAAAAAAAATTGTCTAAAAGACTGAATAAAAGTCCAGAATTCCTCCTTAGTGCTAAAGAATAGCTTTTCATTCAGTCTGTAGCTCCTCGTGCTGCTTCTGCTGATTAGCCTCTCCTTGCTGCTTCTTCTTCATAACATTTTTCCATAAATAGCAATCCTTCTTGAAGTGACCTTTATTTTTACAGAAATGACAGCCATCGTCGGTATCATTCACAATAATTTTCTTTTTGAAGTCCTTCTCGTTCCCTTTATTTGTGAAGTGATTTTTTCTTTGATCATTTTTCTTAAAATTTTTCTTATGAGCAGGATTGTGGGCAAAATGAGCAGACTCAACCTTTTTGCCCTGCAACCGTTGTTCTTCTGTTACACACATTGAGATAAGCTGGTTCAAGTCCCATTTTTCTTTTTGGGCATTGTAATTTACTTTAAGGGTATCAAACTGACTGGGAAGGAATGCAACAGCCAAATGTACTATAGCTGCTTCCTCAAAAGGAATACCTTGCTCCTTGAACTTCATTGCTAACATAGACATCTTGAGAATGAACTCCCTTACACAACCATTACCATCATAGCGCATGTTAACAAATTTCACAAGATAACCATATTGCAGAGATTTAGTGGACCCAACAAACTGATCCTTGATGTTTTTCAGCAACTCGCGGGCTGTGTCAGTGGTCTTAATACCACAACGAATGACCTCACTCATGGAAGCACGAATAATCATAATGGACATACGATTTGCCTTCTCCTACTTGGCATGCAGAGCTTTTTCAAACTCTGAAGAGTTATCAGTAGGAGTCGCAGGTCGGTTTTCCGATAAAACGAAGTCATAATCTAGGTAACCAAGGGTCAAATCCAGACCCATTCGCCAAGTGGAATAATTAGTACTAGTGAGCTTTTCAATGCTCGTCATCTGTTACTGCAACAGTGATCCGTCCATAGCTACAATGACATAGATCATTGTCAGCACACATTCATTTAGAACTTTAGATAATTTGAGTTCGTACCTGGGGTCAAGGTCAAATCAATCAGTGTATTAACCATGTGCAGAACCATCCACTCTGAGGGACCGACATGACTCATTGTCTCAACATCACCTTAGGGTAGAAGCTTTGACCTATTGTATGTCTCCCTAGTCCGTGTCCGTAGATACGCATAGACCTAGTCATTTGTGTTTTGGTTTGATCCAAGCTAGTCATCGGCTTAGGCCAGAAGCGTCACTCTTCCCTCACCTAGACACGCATAACTATTCTATCCATTCCCCTTTCGTAAGTTTTCTAAGTCAGCTTCGGTCAGAAATAGTAGCTCACGAAAGTGAATGCTCTGGCAATCTTAATGAGACAAGTGTCTCAAAATTCAAGGATAACGTAACCTCCATAGGCTGGTCACCTTTGGGCAGACTACACACCTACTTTGGTAACGCTTTCTAACGAGCATCGCTTCTGGTCTTCCTAAACCCCTTTATAGGAAGAACCTATCTGAAGGCATCCTATCATATCATTAGTTTAAGGTTTCATGCCCTAAATACGTTCATATACCAAGTTTTAGGGAAAGTAGAGTTATAAAGTGAAGGTGCACATGCATTAATTATGAACAATAACATGATAGTGTAAGAGTGTTCATACAGAATATTAAAAATAGTTCAACTATGTATTGGGAACACAGATATATTTATTAACCTTTGACTGAACTTTTCATATCCAAAACAGTGTTAAACAGTCCCATAGTGTAGATCTCGTCGAGTAGATTAAAATTGATAGGTCATATGTAGAAAACGGAGTTGTAAAACTCCAGATATCGCATTTTAAAGTTTGAACCCGAATAGCGTTCAATCAGGTTGCATAGACGAGATCTGAGTTTAAAAGCTCTATTTGCAACAACGGAAGCAGTTCAAACAATATGGTTGCAAAAAAATAAATTGTAATGTGGTAAAAATAAAATAAAATAAATAAATAAATTGGGTTTTGGACCCGTATTTGGTCAGGTCATGGGCCTAAGTGGGCTAGAGCCAAATGGGCCGAGTATTGGGCCGGTCTGAGGGTCATGGAACCGCGCTGTGGTGGGCCAAGTCCAAGAATAGGTACCCGGCCGAAGGGGGCCACTGCTATGGGCTGGGCACCGGGTTAGGGGTAATGGGCCAGGCACCGGGCCAGGGGTAATGGGCCGGGTATCAAGTGTGTCGTAGTGGCAATGGGCCTTATGGGTCGGGCTGATGCACGGCCATGGGTCACACGGGGCATGGGCCACATCGGGCCATGTCATGAGCCGAACCAGGTGGGCCGTGGATCGGGTGATGGGCCTAAGAGAGCCACGTCAGACGGGTCGGTCATGTCCGGGTAACCCAGGTCAGGTGGGCCGACAATAGACCCGACCCGGCCCTAGGAAAACCCTAAGGGCACTGTTCATCGTCCTCCTCTTAATTTTATTTATTATTATTTTTGGGATCCACGCTCGCCGATGGCAGTCTTCGGCGGATCGTGGGACGACCGATGAATCTACAATGGGACCGGTTTAAAGATTATTATTATTATTATTATTTTTTTTTTTTTTTTTTAAGTTGCAGAAGCAACAGCAACCATTGGGGCTTATCTACACCATCACCCGGCACCGCCGGCCGACGGTTTGGTGGACCGTCCGGCTCCTCGATATCGGCCGTCAATGCCATCCGGCTGACCGATCAGGCTGACGGCGGTAGTCGAGTCAAAAAATTTTATTTTTTTTAAATCTGTGCAAAATTATATATATATGGAATGAAAAAATATTCTTTTGATGGCCACGATCCAACCATCTGAAATTAAATGGTGAAAGGATAAAATGTTTCTCATTCATCATTTTTAAACCCATGGACGGCCGGCGGTTGATCTAATCCACTTGTCACCCGACTTGTGTTTGGGTGTGCTCTCCATTGAAAACAACTAACAATATTGATTTAGTTATTATTTTTCTTTTTGTGGATGATCTTGGATCCATCTTGTACCCGTCGACATGTCACCTGAATGAAGGCTAAAACAGCCATCCGGTCCGGTCTATCCCGGACATTCTAAAATAATTGTTTTCACCGGCAACCACAAAACAGTCCGGTGATTTTTTTTTTTTTTTTATTTATTTGAAATCTGTGTGGATCAAACGAAATCAGGCCATCCAAGTGCTCTGATACCAATTGTTGGAGATTTTAGATCTAGGCTAGAATCGTTTGATCAACATATAAGGTGCAACAATAATCTAGTAAGATAAATCTTACTTACCTGATCGGATGGTCGCGAAGACGTGCTTGATCGGCAGATCCTCGGTACAAGATCACGACCCTTAGAACAAGTCACCTCTCTTTCTTTCTATCTCTATTGATGGGAATAACATTGAGAATGAATAAAGAGGGGACGTTGTCCTCCTTAAATAGACCTTGATTAGTCTCCTAGCCCATCAAGGAGACTAAATCTAGAAGATGTGTCACATTATAAAAGGGATTACCACCCACCAGATTACATGGTGATTCCCATTGTACCACGTTTAGAAAATCTCACCAATTCAAATTTTAATAATTAAATAAATAAGTTGGTGTGTGGGTAACAAATACCCAACAAGATGTACATCACATCTCTGCAGCCCAAAGGTGGCTGCAGAGACATGATTTCCAATGGCACTAGAGATTAATTGACAAGGTTCGACTGTAGCAACATTAGAGCAAATTCAGTTACTGTTACGCATGATATCTTTGGTGACTATCTCAGCCACATTTGCTAATCCAACAAGCTAAAAAATCCCATATATTATGTGTTTCCAGCCATCTGATCAACACTCTTTTACAAACTTCTCCTCATATATGGTTAATAGGGGCGTCACCTACCCAAAGGTTTAAAACTGGAACTTAGGCCGATACCAATATGGATCCGCTGTCTCAGCCGATAGTTTAAGCTTTTCTAAAAGCAAAAGAAAAAAAATCATTTTAATTGAGAAAGTAAAGCTATATTAACCAAGAGTACTTTGGGTTTCTAATTGATATATATATATAAGTATCAATATTTTCCCTTGATATCAACCCAGGTCCATAGTGACAATTTTTGTTTTCGGTAATATTTTGGTAGGGGGTACATTTCGGATAAATTTCAAGAAAATTTCAAAAAGTTTCGGGAAAATTTTAGGGAGTAAAAAAAATATTAAATATAAATTATATTTAAACTTCGTAAAAAATTATTTATTATTTAAAAAAATGATACAAATTTAAAAAGATTTATCAATTTTGGTAAAATTTAGTTATTTCACCGAAATTAATGAAATCTCAGCGATTTCAGAAAAATCTAGTTTGATAAATTTCAAAGAAATTTTGGAGAATTTCGGAGAAATTTATCACTATGCCCGAGTCAGGCTAAAGCCAATATGTAACGGTCTTGACTCTTGACCGGTATTTAAAACCATGCACCTACCTCAATGGATCCACTTGTTATGCTTACATGGAGGGCACACATCTTTGACCAATTAACCGTCCAAGTAGTATTTGAAGAGCATATGTTAGCCTAAATAGGGTGCCCAACAATCTATTTGAACCATTATATATTACGCATTAATATAAATCAATTTTCACATTTAGCATAATTGAAGTTCTCGACCACTGATGAATATGCTCTTAGGCCAAGCGAAAATATGAATTGGTCAAATTTATGTCATGTCATGTTAGGGGTGGAGCCACGTTATGACTTGGGTGGTAAATTGACCACCCAAACTTTTTAAAATTTACTATTAAGCTTTAGGTGTCTTAATTTATATTAGTGGATTCTCATATATCCAAAATTATATTGACCATCCAAAATTATTTAAAATCTTTAAAAAAACTTTTTTATGGTATTTGTTTTCATAACAAATATTTCTTCTTTAATTTTTCTAACTAAATCCCACAATTTTGGCCTATTTTTTAGCTCTCTCCATTTATTTAGCTGCTCCGACTTATTTTCGGAGAGATTTCTCTCACAAGGGCTCCACTATGTTGTAAAGCTACATGCTCACATATGGTGTATAATCTCTAATATAATTATTTAAAAAAATTAAATCATTTATTATACATAACAAGGTTTGAACCTAGAACCTAACCTTCACAAAATACTAAGTCTATCAATAGAGCAATTCACTGAGATGTGTAAAGAGCCAAAAAAAACTTAATACATATATAATTTTAAAAAGGCATCCAAATTATTAAATAAAAAAATGTCGAATCTTCCCGCTTATCATCGGGATATGTTCAACAGCTTCGATGGTCTCACGGCTCCCTACAACGTATAGCCACATCATCCTACTCTTTAGAGGATGACGACGAGAATGATGCTACCTGGCAGTCATTTTTCAAGGGAATTTTGAATTAAACTAATTTTGTTGGAATGGCCTAATCGATATGTATATGATTTTCTTTTATTTCGCATCTAGTTTTGTTTGTAGCTATTTTTTTTTTTTAGTATTTGCTTAGAAAAAAATTAAACAATTTTCCAACATTAATTAATTAGATGAAAGTATGTACGACTGCGGTATTAGTTTATGCAGGTGAAAACTCAAATCTCTTACTCATTTAACTTCACGGTCAACCCAAATTTACTTATCGATCCAACGGTTAAGAGCCTTTGATCAGTACTTGATTGGCCCAAGGAGTTCGTTTTTTCTTCCTTTTTTATTTAGATAAGCAAAAAATATATATGACAGTTGTAGAGCACCATGAGAATGATTTCATTTGGTGAAACCATCAGTCACCGCTCCAATTGCTTGTCAATGCATTACTCAAACTCTCTTCTCCTTGAACTCATTTACATGTACTGTTAAACATAAACTCTCTTCTCTTTAAAATCATTTGCATGTCCTTCTTAAACATATCATTTAATCTTTATTATTTCTATTTGTTAACTTTTATTAAATGTAGTGATTTTTTTTTTTCTTTTTTGTTAAAAAATGTAGTGAAATTACTCTAGGATTTCATATTAAAGAATTATAGTACAATTCTTATGATGGTCAAACTAAAATAAAGTAACTTATTATTAGAGTATTGGAATTTGTGTTTTTTATCTCTCTTTCATCTTCTACCCCTGTATTTTATAATTTTATTGCTTCCGCTATCATATTTTCTTGATTTATAAACTTTCTTATTAGAGTATGATATACGGTGTGACACTAATCCATTTGTGGGAATCTGTGTTTTCTATGTCTCTATCTCCTTTTCTCTTTTATCTTCTTCTTATTTTTTACTTTATTTTATAAGTTTAACATGGTATCAAAGTCATGATCGACTCCATGCATTTAAGTCAATCATGGTCATGATATTACCTCTGCTATCATATTTTCTTGAAGTTTCTTGATTCATAAACTTTTCATTTTTCTTTCATCTCTGCTACATGAAATTGATTCATGTGATTTTTTATTTTTTTTTCTTTATAAGAGATGTCTTTTTATTCATGCGGATGTATTTTCCACATTAATTTGCTTAGTGAATGTATATTTTCCACTTTGGTCTTCAATAGCCTTTTATATTTTATGTGGATATCTTTTCCAACATTTTCTTTGGCTTCTATACATTATGTGGATATCACGTGATTTTCATATCCCACATTTTCTTTGATTTTTAATAATTGATATGATTTTTTTATCCTGTTATTTTGGCCCGTGGATTGCTTTTACATTTCAATATTTCTATAAGTAATATTACAATTAATATATTTTTATAGGGAAAATTAGGAAAACATGTCTCATTTGCAAATGTTTTAGGTTATTATGCTAGAAAAAAAACTTAGGTAAAAGGTGTTTGGCAAAAATTTGGAGTTCTAGATGTGAGATCGAAAAGAAGTGGCATGTGTAGAAAGTCTTGTAAATATGAAAAATCTCATTTACCCTTCTCTTTTGAGGTCACTTTAGAAGGAGAATGAAAAAAGAGGGGACCGATTTCTAATGGGAACCTATCGTATTTTTCACTTATCAACTACCATTTTCACTCCACCGCCGATCACCCAGTCAGCTTCTCCACTCAAACCATTTGAAAATCACTTGCGTCGTCGTCTTCTCCACCTATCAAACACCATTTTCGCTCCATTGTCGTCGTCTTCTCCACTTATCGTCGGCGCCAGAGAAGAAGAACAAAAAATTGGCGACTCAAAACTTCTATGCCGTTGATTAGTTATTTGTCGCTTGAAAAAACTAATCGACGCCAGAGAAGTTTCAGATCGCCGATTTTTTGTTCATCTACTCCAGCATCGATGAGGTTTTGGTTCATCGTCTTCAGCACAGATGAGTTTTTGGTCACTCATTTTTTGACGCACAAAAAATTAATTGGCGACGATGAACCAAAACTACATCGACGGCGGAAAAGATGAACAAAAAATCGGCGACCCAAAACTTCTTCGGTGTCGATTAGTTTTTTATCGCTATTTTCTGGCCCTCGAAAAAGCTAATCGGGGCCGGAGAAGTTTTGGGTCGCCGATTTTTTATTCATCTTCTTCGGCACCAATGAGATTTTGATTCATCATTTCCGGCGATGATGAATTTTTGGTCGCTCTTTTTCGGCGCTCAAAAAAATTAATCGGCGGTGATGAACCAAAACCTCATTATTGCCGGAGAAGATGAACAAAAAATTGGCGACCCAAAACTTCTCTAGTGTCCATTAGATTTTTCGAGCGCTGGAAAAGAGCAACCAAAAACTCATCAGCGCCGGAGAGGGTGAACAAAAACCTTATCGGCGTCGGAGAAGATAAACCAAAAATCGACCTTATCTCTTGGAGAAGGCAATAACACTTTAGTCTTTTCACATGTACAAGGCCTCTCACACATTAGAGACTTTTTGCATCTGACATCTCTTAGAACCTCAGATTTCCATGAAACTCCTTGTACCTGAAACTTTTTTTCTAGCATAATAGCATAAAACGTTTGCAAATGAAGATGGTTTGCAAATAAAGCATCTTTTTCTAAAGTCCCCTTATATGCATCAATTTGCTTTGAGAAAATAGTTATAATGTATCTATTTTTTTATTTCCTCTGTTATACAAGATATATATTTCCTTTATTTTTTATAGGTATGTTGGGCTCGAATCTATGACCTTGAGGTTGCAATATTATCAAATTGCGGCCGATTCAGATCTTGGCCCAAACGATACGAATTGGCCGACCACAATCTCTCACAGTACGGGCAGCTCGAAAGATCTTTGTCGTAAAATAATTGGGATAAAAACTATTCTATTATTTGAGCCAAAGCAGTCAAATACCATCTAAATTTTGTGATTATTATGTAAATCCATGTTTTTATAATTTTTTCCTTATACTTGGAAAGTTTTGCTTCGGGATCGGCCGATTTGATACACCAATCCCAATCCAGATTATTTTTGGGCCGATCATTTCGGAGGCCGATACCCATTTTTTAAAACCATGCTTAGTAGACGGGTGTAAGCGGATATGCTAAAATTCATTGGGAGTTTGATATCATTTCAATAATTTGGCCATGAAAATCGTGCTCCACAGAATCCCAAAAAAGTTATTTAGGCACTCTTTGGCATGGCTTAGCGTTTTAGAAAAGCGATTTTATCAAAGTACTATTCTTAAAAGCAACTTTTTTAATATGGAAATTTATTGGATCAACCCTGTGAGATACACCTTTCTCGTCAGAGACCCTATATTTTCACCTTTACCCAAACCGAGCAGCTTTGAGCCAAGCCAGTTCCAACTAGCAGGAAAATTCTTAAATACCCCTTCTTACATTTTTATCATTCTATATAATTTAAAATTTTAAAAATTACACTTTTTTATATTTACGCGATGTGAAGTAACATCTATGGCTTCTGATTTGAAGGCCACAATATAAAGATCGATGGTGCCAAAGATTGGCATGAAAAAAGGCGATATCGCCTCTTTACAAAAAATAAAAATCGACTGTCTAAACAGTCGATAACGATTGTCCTAGACAGTCGTTTTCAATTGTATAAGCAGTCAATAACGATTGTCTATACACAGTCGTTTTTTTTTTTTTTTTTTTGGTTAAACAGGTGATATCGCCTGTTCTTCGTGTCAATCTTTAGCACCATCGATCTTTATATTGTGGCCTTCAAATAAAACGCCATAAATGTTGCTTCACATCGCATAAATATAAAAAAATGTAATTTTTAAAATTTTAAACTATGTAGAACGATAAAAATGTAAGAAAGGGTATTTAAGACTTTTCCTGATAGCTGGAATTGGCTTGGCTTAAAGCTGGTCGGTTTGGGTAAAGGTGAAAATATAAGATTATCGCTAATTGTTGGTGCTTCTATTTATATAACTGGGGAGGTGCAATGTGTTGGGTCCTGACCATTGTGACCAAGTCGAGGTTGGGAATGGGGAATAATCAGCTTGTAAAAAATCTAGAAAATTTCTGTAACATTCATCAAATTGCAGAAAGAATGGGTTAACCTTCAAAACTTAAAAAATAAAAATTAAAGAAATAAATTAATTAAAAATTAAGAAATTAAAATAATTTGTAAATCTTTTGAACAAATTTGAGAAATTCATAAATAATTCTTTAAATTAATAAATAACTCTTGAAATTCACATTTTTCTCTATAAAGCCATAAGGAATTATAATTTTATACGTTTTTCAAAAAAATGCAAATTATTCGTAATTTTTTAAAATAGTTGAAGAATTTGGTCACCATCTACGTGACAAGGGATCGCCTTCATTATTATGTTTTTATGCGTAGAGTTGAGCGTAGACTAAAGAAAACGCCTACCCCAAATGGGACATGCTCAGGTACTGTTTCACTATAATATTAATTAGGGTTTTTTACAACATACTATGTACCAATTTGCACTGATGCTGCTGTTGGGGTAAGAGATAATGTAAGTTAAGGAGAGCTAGTTATATGGAGCACAAAGCCATTTTTTCCTAGGTTTTATGGTGTTACTGGCATGATAAAACAGGCTTATGAATTAGATCATCAACATTTTTTTTTTTTGATAACTTGGGTATCCGGGCCTCTTAGAACACCCGCCTAATCCCAGGGGCATATGCGCACCCCAAATTCAGCACATGCCAGGTCAACATAGAATATAAATCCTTAGGGTGGCCTCAAGGGGGGAGGGGATTCGAACTCAGGTCTCGTGCTTTTGGAAGTAGGTACCTGATCAGCTCGCCTAACCCCTTGAGGTTAATTAGACCGTCAACTTGTTAAACATCCGGATCAAGGATCAAAATTTCGGCCTAAATGACTGAAATTTCGGTCCAACTTATCAGTTTTGGTCCCCACCCGAAATGAAATTTTGGACCGAAATTTCGATCACTTTTGTATGGGGATCAAAATTTCGGCCAAATTTTCGAATTTCGGTTTCGTTCATGCTTGAAACCGAAATTTTGGCTGAAATTTGATCCTTGATCCGGATACGTACAGGGCCATTGGATATCTGGAAGGTAATCTTTTGAGAGATCAAAAAGCATTTTATAAGACAATTTGTTAATGACTGTGAGGAGAATCAATGCCTTTCTCTAAAGAGGTCATTGATATTTGATACTGTCCAACTGGTTCATCCATATCATTTTAAAATTCTTGGATACAAGAGATTCTTGACTTTAACATAAGAATTAATTCTCCTTTTTTCAATAAATACAAGAGGTTCTTGACTTTGACCCTATAACCATAGTCACAAACTCGGGAGTCGGTACTAAATCGCCAAGGGTCTAAGTCGGAAAAAATCGGTCAAAGTTTTTAATATATTTCAAGTTATGAAACATGATTTTAATAAAAAAAATGATACAAAATAAGCAAAATCTAAAGGTTTCTTATGAACAAGCTGAACAAAATAGTACAAAACCTTAAGAGTATTTTTTTGTCCCTTAAGTATAAGTGAATTTTTTAGAAAAAAATAAATCGGATCATATCACAAACATCACCAATTAGTAGCTAGATTGAGTCTCAACTTAAATGATAAAGTCGGGATGACTTTAAGTCAGCCGACTTCTTTCAATTTTTTTGAAAAGTCAAAGATTTTTGTAACTATGCCTAACAACCTCGAACCGTATTTCTTGAAGAAAGAAAAAAAAAAGTAGACTTTAGCATCGGAATCTCTCAAATCCAAGTTATAAATCCATTGAACCTCATATAGGGCTCAATCGGTTGGACCAAACAAAGCACTCCGATAAAATGGATTATTCATACCCACCCAAACCAAGCAGCATACTCGTGGTTCATCAAGACACCTCTCACTACTCCTGAGTACGTGGAACGGGTCGGGCAACCCAACATGTTTGTAGAGGGTTTCTTAGCCCCTGCAAACAACTTCATCACAAAGGCAAAGCTTCATACATTCCACTGGTGTTATAAGGATATCAAGTTAGTTATGGATCGAAAAAGGCGTGAGCCATTATAGCTCTGATACCATGTAAGTAGAATTCTATGGGCCTAACTCAACCTAGCTCCCAAAACCGGCTTGTAATCGAGGTGAAGATTGCCTAAGATATATATAGCACAAGGTTTCCAGCTCACAGGCGATGTGGGACTATCATTTACGGACCCCCCATCTAACTTGCCGAAAGCTGACTTTTAGGAATTTCAGTGCCCTTAAACGTCCGTGACTATCAGATTTTTACAGGGTTCAATGACTAAAAGGTCATCGATAACCTTATGAAGCGGACCACCATTAGTCTTACTTCAAAATATCGGCCAAGTTACTCTATCTGAGATGGTATCTACTAATTCGCAAAGTTAGCTAATATATAGTAATCAATGGTCGTGGATCCATTCAATATATACTAAATATCTTTCAATCAATAGCAAAGTTGCTAATATATTTTGACAAGTTACTAAATTCCTAGCTAGATTTAATCCTACCAGGTGCACCCATTTGAAAATTGATAAAGAGATGTTAAGAGGTGAACCTATGCTTATCTCATTACTCATGTTCTCCTAGGCCCCATATTAAACCAGGGTGCAAAGTAGGACTAAAGGCCCCCACTTGACCTCCAAAATAATGGCTTCCCAATAAAGCTAAAATTATTATATAAGTATTGGTAAAGTTGTTTTAGAACCCCAATGACCAAACATAGCCCAATGATCATGACATTCTAACTAGCGTGCCACCATTATATATCTGGACAACTTGTGATCTGGGACCATCAGATCGATGGCAAGGATACTGTATCAATGACCATATATATGCCCGACAGCGGCACAAGAATGGTCTCATTATTGCTTTATGTCGGCACGTGCTGTGTCAGGTCACTATTAAACCACCGTTGGGTCTTCATCACGGGCGTCACCACCGTAATACCATGCAAAAAGTTACCATGAAATCATTCATCCTTCATCTATCAAAACACTTAATACCTAGAGTGGAGAGAGGGCTCAGGGGTCAGTGGTCCATGCTGTTTTGAGCCAAGACAAGTTGATAAGATGGAAAATATAAAAGTAAGAGGCCACATTTTGGTTCAAAGAGATGGCAAGGAGACCATAATGATGAAATGCACCATAGAGATCATATCTCTCAAATCTTGTCATATTATGACTACTAATCTTTTCTCTGAGTTCAAGGTGATCTGCCATTGGTCCATAAGAGAGCTTCTCCTTAATTAATGATATTATTATTAGTGCTAATAAAGGCAAGCTTGAGTGAGAGTAGACCCAAAGGAGGGCACTTGGACAAAAAGAAAGACATGGAATCATATGGATCATAAAGGAGGTGGTAGGGGGCATGTGAGGGAATGACCACTCTCTTAAGATCAACTTAATTAGAAAGCACATGGTAAAGGGGAGAGAATAAAGAAAGTTCATGCATCATACTAAGACAACCAAATGGAAAGCTTAACCTCTAGTCTAGTTATGACAATTTAGTTTTATGTTCTTACTAGCTTTACTAAGAATAAAGGGATGCTAGACTCGAGTCGAACGACCCAATGCTGGTCCGTAGTGTTATTTCAGGTGCCCTGTGGCACCCATCCCCCTAGGGTTTTGGGAAACAGCGTGGAGGATGAGTATCGAATCCACAACCTTCTCCCTCACAATGGAGGTAGGTTATCAACTGGGCTAATGCCTCTTTGGTTTTTGTTTTTGTTTTTTTTCAAAGGAGCTACAACTTGCAAATGAGATTTGTGTCATTGCACATAATTTAAAATGAAAGATTTGCATTTTTGGGACCCGTCCCATATAAACACCACATAAAACACCATCTAATCTGTTTGATTTAAAAGTCATAATGTACAAATCTTTTATTCCAAAGATTGGCACGAAAAATGACCTCTATCATCTTATTCAACATAATCAACCATTGAATCAGATGATAGAGATACTAAGTCTTTCTTCCTAAATTATGTGCAATGGCACACATCTCCTGTACAAGTTGTGGCTCCAAAAAAAAATTGTATTCAACTTTAAATCATTGGCCACGGTTAGATTGATCGTGCTCAAGGCTTTCTTATTTTTTTAGTTTTTTAAGATTACGGATCGATCTCAACTCGGTAGCATCAATTTTGACCGTAGATCGAGGGTCCTGATGCTCCTTTATTAAATAGGTGCCTAAATCTAAGTGACTAGTGACGCTAATGAGAATGTCATGTTGTACTCAGGTGTTCTTTTGGGTATACCCTGGATCACAGCCATCATCACTTACAAGCGCCTTTTTACCACCGAGCCCATCAAAAGCTGATGCTCATGTTGGTTGTAGAGATCCTTAACAATTGGCTTTTGAGTTTTGACAGATCTAGTGGGTAAAAGGTGCTTCATAACTCAATGATCCTTCTTAAGAGAGACAATCTCATTTTCTTTTTCTTAGCACTAGCTGATCATTCCTTAATTGTTTCAAAGTAACGATGAAGAAAAGAATAATCTATGATGAGGGTCCCTATAAATACTTAACTCTCCACCCTCAATTGATTTGAACCGTCCAATTGATGGGCCATTACAAAATATCTCTGCAAATCGAAATCTTCTGATTTGATAATAAACCAAATTCTCTGTAACCGAAAGGACGTGGATTCAATATCAACTTACCTAACCACAGAGAGAGAGATTGATTTTGAAGATGCATAATTTTGGACGGTTAGGGACACTGGATCGTTATGAATTTAGGATGGGTAGGATTTTGGGATTATGGGCCCGCAAAAGTGGAATCCAAAATAGATTTGAAGTCTGAACTACTATGAAAATGTGGATGGTTTGTTGAACAATTGAATTGGTTAACCATTTTTGTTTGGATTAGTTGAAATTAGGTGGCAGTGATGCTCGGGTGTCTGGGTCATTTTACATTTCATGCTCATGCAGATGCGACGCAACCACAATCAAGTCGTTGGAAGCTTATGATTGTTTGATCAGAGGGGCTGGAAAAGCCTACAAGTGGTTTTTGGCCAATCATCCATAGTGCATGCACAAATAGTACTTTGATCAGATGGTTCGAATCTTTTGATCATCATGACTTTAGATCGAGTCCCATCACCCTTTGGCAATTATGGACGCCATGTGTTCATCATTTTTTATGTGCTATGTAGAATACTATCTAAGCCATTTAATTTGAAGACTATGATGGAAAGATTTTTGAGGCCAAGTATTGGCCGGAAACACGATCTCTATCTTCTGATTCAATATTGTCAAATGCCATCATTTGATTCAATGGTTGTCTCCGACAAATCAGATGAGAGACATCATATTTCATGTTAATTCTTTGCCTCAAAAGGTCATTACATCATGGTCTTTAAATTTGGTGGCTTAGATGATGTTCCATGTATTGCAAATCCCAAAAATAATAGCCTCTCTCTTTAAGAATGTGTCTCGGTACAAATCAAGTTTTATCTCCTCTCCTAAAACTCCCCGCCAAAGAAAAAATCATTGATTGGATCAGATTAGATGATGAAGGCCGTGTTTTACCTCGATCTTCCACAAAATAGATTTTAAGATCATGACGCACTTATCAGACAATCAATTTTTTATTCCATGTGTCACAAATCTCAAAAAATGGCCCTTGAGGCCAATGACACATATTATGCTCAAATATGAATATAGGGTCATTTCTTGAGAATTTGTGTCACATTGAATAAAAAATTGATTGTTTGATAGGTAAGTCATAATCTCAAGATCTAATGTGTGGAGATTGGGGTAAAACATGACCTCCATCATTTGATTTGAGCCAATCAATAGTTTTTGAAGGTCTAAAATATAGGCACAAGCGGAAAATGTGTGGGCGATAAAGAGAAGTACCCAATCATAAAAATAAGGCAGCGTAGCTAATGATTCTAAACGAAGGCAATACTAACAGGGTAATGGCCAAATCCAGCCACGTTGAACTAGATTTTGAGTACAATCACTTCTGCAATCCTTGGAAATGGGAGAATTTTGATTGCCCGTAATCTAAGTGTGTGGTTGAAGTCGAAATCCTGTTCAACGGGCAGAATGGGTAAAACAAAAGACAGCTATAGTCCAGAGGCAATGGAAGGCAACAAAATCCTAACAAAAAAACGACTTTCATGGGTTTCTAGTGACCCTAACTATGCGGAGGTCAAATGATTGACTGAATAATCTATTATGTTGGTGAGGCCTTAATAATCCAAGCTTGTAATCTTACATCTTATGTACTGGCTTCCTTAAAGAAATCATGCATAAATGGACGTTGTACATATGAATACGTGTACTGCTTTGACTACTGCAACTCCAATGCCAGCTTGGCTCATTATTGCTTATTTTTAATTTGGAATTTGTTGGAATTTGTACGGTCAAATTCCAAATTATAAAATGGACAAAGGCCTAAATCATTTGTATACCGGGGCTTTTTATACATGCGAAATTATGTCCCAAAGGAAGTTATTGTAAAAGGTCAATCTATGAAAAGATAGATGGATTGCCTGCTTGTCTATATTCAAGATTATTTCTCATGTCCCAACAAATGCACCAACTAAGGTGGCTAACCTATCAAGTATCAACCCATATGATCGGACTTGGAAAGAACCAGAGATCATATCTATTTTCAAAGAGGAAGACACTGCTGAAATCTTAAATATCCCACTATCGGTATTTCCATATGCAGATATGAGAGTCTGGGCGTATACTTGTAATGACAAATTCTCAGTTAAGAGTGCTTCTAATATTGCTATCAGTCTATCCAAGCCAGAACAACAGTGTGAAACATCGAATTCCCTCCCAAATTCAAAGATTTGGCAAGTTATCTGGAGGGCTAGTATCCCTACTAAGGTCAAAATCTTCTCTTGGAAGATGTGCAAAAATATTTTACTTGAGCTAAGCTTCATAACAAAATTCTTGAAATCGAGCCACTTTGCGAGATTTGTAAAAAACATATAAAAGATATTACCCATGCTCTCTTCCGATGTGAATGAGCTGCTAAGCACTGGAGTAGCCCCATAGAAGGGTGTGGGGGCTCAAGCCCCCATTTAACTCTAGAGTTTCTAGAGTTTCTATAAACTATGATTTTTTTATCATTTGTAGCCCCCACCGACAAAAATTCCTAGCTACGCCCCTGCTGCTAAGGTGCGGTTCCTATGCCCTTTAGCCATTCATGCTCACCTTAACTTCTGGCTCTATTCACTGCTGGATTGAATTCATTATCAACCATATCAGAGAAGATCAGCTAGGATTTTATCCACTGCATGGGCCATCTGGACGGGGAGAAAGAAATTCATATTTGAAGGTAAAAGATTGGACCCAATGGCTACATCTACTTTTGCTTTAGACCATTTTCAAACTTTTATAGAAGCAAATGTGAAACTTGGAGCTCCTAATTAAGAAATTGAAGATGAAAAGTGGTCTCCATCTCCCCCGACGGTGACCAAAATCAATGCGGATGGAGCACGGAAAGCAAACCCAAGAAGAAGTGGCATTGGCATGATTCTTAGAAACCATGGGGGGCTTTTCACCGGAACCCAGTGAAGCTGCAACTATTCTATACGGGTTGCAAGTAGCAGAGGTCGAGGGTATTAGCTCTGTTATCGTAGGAAGTGATTATCTAGCCGTGATGAACTCGATCAACGATTTCGATGAGGACCTCTCCAAGAAGGGACTAATCATAAAAGATACAACACGTATCCTCCGGAGGTGCCAACAAAGCAACGTTATTCATATCTGAAGAATTGCAAATTGTGTTGATGATTCATTTGCAAAGTTGGCCTTAAATACAGGTCATATTGTTCATTGGAGGGGGAATGTCCCACCAAATATCTTAAGGCTTGCTTCTCTTGATATTAATTAATGAAATGAATTTGCTCATTTTTTTCAACAAAAAAAAAACTAATATTCTACCAACTCCAACTCTCTAAAAGGTCATAAATCTTTCATCGTTAATCTCCGCCAAGATAAAAGATGTGGTTTAACAGTTTCACCATACAAATTCCACATTCGAAATAAGCCTAAATGAGTCAAGTTGACATAGGGATTTGATCGGTTAATTTTTTAGGATCTATCAATGAGTTGCCAACTCTTGTAGTTTGATGGGTTAATTTTTGTATGGGGTATCGCTTCGCATCAACAGGATACAAGATTATTGAAAGTGCCTACATCTGAAACTCCTTCAAACCCATTGGCAATATGAAATCAGACGAAGGAGATCATTTGTCACTCCACTCTCACACACAATGGATTAATTTTTTATTTCCCATGGCACGGATTCCAAAAAAGTAGCCCTAAATTCACATGAATGACAATACCCTCAAATGTGTTTTTAGAGCTTTTTTTGTGATCTATACAATGTTGAATGAACAAATGATCATCTTATGATAAGATCCTAGTCTCAACTTAAGTTGTCTGGAAAATTAGGAACCTGACTCCTTATTGTGATTTGAACACCATTTTGGTGTCTCAATGGTATACACCATAAATGCGGTAGAGTCTGTGATGTCAAAATGATATTTGAATATAAAAAAAGTACGTTTTGAAAGATTTGAACCATGTGATTGTGCACTCTAATACCAACTACTGTTTTTATTTTTCAAGAGTTTATATTAAAGTTCATCAATTTTATGATGCTCATATATATATAATATAAAACTTAGGCCTCGTTTGTTTGCCTAGAAAGAGCATGGATCCGAGTTTAGTCTCACAAAGCAACCAATTTCGGAGCCTATTTGCATGTTACCGCTATTCACGAGTTTCGATGGCCCCCACAAAAAACAAATCACTTTCTGAGCGAAAATGACGTTCTCACTTCCGACCTTTTACTGTTCTTATTTTTTAAGAGTTGATATTAATGTTCACCAATTTGATGATTCTCATCACACACACACACACACACACACACACACACACACACACACATATATATATATTTAGAAAGAGCAGGAATTTGAGTTTAACCTCAAAAGGCAACCAATTTTGGAGCCTATATGCCCGTTACTACTGCTCACGAGTTTCTATGGGCGTGGGCCCCACAGAAAACAAACCACTTTCTGAGCGAAAGCGACGTTTTGCATCGAAAGACCATGAATCTGAGAAGGACCCGTATACTCTTGTCTTCAGATATACATGAGAACACTTCCAGGACACCACACACCATACTTCAAGAGAAATCTCTCAACATGGGTTGTGCTATTGTATGGAGCTACACACTGATATGAAAGTAAAGCTCTAATATATTTAATAAAAATAAAATTAATATAGTATAACGGCTCATGACTGACGTTGAAACAGAAAATAGTGTTTAAATGATCTACTACCACTAAATTAAAATTTGTTATCTCACACATTGAAGTGTGGCTTCCTAATATGTCATGTAGCACCGATTTATGTTCAATTTAAATGATTCATGCGCCAATCCATCATTGGAAAATGTTATAGCCGAAGAATAACGCCCATAAGTGGATGTGAACCATTTGATAGGCGAGTTTGAATATCAACCATTAAAAATACACAACAGTTGATATGAGAGTGCACAGATTGTGACCAAACGATGTATATCGATTTTTTACTTCTTTGGACTAGATGATGTATCTCGTTTTTTGTCCCAATCTTCCATACAATAGAAGTTGCGATCATTGGCCTACAATCCGACAATCACAATTTTGTTGCAATGCCTACTTGAAAGTACAATATTTTTCATGAGTTTATAATATTTATTTGTTATATGTATATGAGGTTTTTGATGTTGACCTTCTAAAAGTTGTATTATAAAATAAAAAACATCATTCAACATATTCTACCTCACATAGATTGACAACTTATACAATTTGGATCAAATCCGAGTTCGACTGATAAAGCATAACCAACATTTCAAACGATTCCAAGTTTTTCTAAGATAAACTTAAGAGCGATATGATTATGTGTTTTTCTTGGAAAAATTAGGAATCAACGTGACTTAACGCATCTGAGAAAAGTTAGGAATCTGAGTCGGAGGAATAAGAGTTTTCAATTTTCTATACTTTTTAGAGATAAGTCAGAAAACACTAAAACGAGGTGATAGAGTATTCCAAGCTTACAGTTAAACTAATCCCTAAAGGACGCCCTAGCCCTTAAAGTGATTATTTCGCTGTGACACACCCTATTTATAGGCTGCCCACTTAGACCATATAACGTATAAACTGATAACACATGTGAGCCATGCCTTACTTCAACGGTGGTAAACTGATAACACATGTGAGCCATGCCTTACTTCAATGGTGTAAAATCAAAAGGATACTTTAGTGGTGCACGATCAGTTAAAACAATTCAGCACCAAAATTAGTGTTTAAATGTACGCGAGAACCTATCATATTACATAACCTCGCTTGAAATAACCCAAAAAGCAAGTGAAAAAATCTTACATTGAAGCTAATTTAGAGATTAGAGATATTATCTGCAAGATTGAATGACACATATTTTTATCAATATAATCTCTTATACTCACCATTATTTATTACAAGGTCCTTGTCCGTTGCACCACATTTCCTATAGTTAGGCATTTCAAGATTGTAACCCGACTGCACCAATGTCAGTACTACCTTCATTGAATATGTTCCTGGGAGCATGAAACAGATCTTGTAGAGGGTTGAGATGCTACTAAGTATAACGAATTAGGGGAAGAGGAAGATCATTAAAGACTCAAAGGAAAGTCGTGAAGAGGAATATGAAAGATTCCAAAGTTAGGACTTACACAGCTGAGCCCAAATAAATGGAATAAGGCTGTAATGATAATGACCTCATTCAATTTGGTGAATAGAAGCAATTACAACCTTCAATCGACACGTTACAACAGGTCAAGTACGATGTGCACAACATAGAATCATTCTTCTCAAATGAATTCTAGAATTAAATTCTCTGTGGAATACAGCCAGTAAAGTAGGGCACTTTTGTGACTTACTTGGTGTTCATCAAATCTAACGGACGAATTGTGAGAATCCAAGGAAGAGAGAGACGTGGGCTGCAGAAAAAAAAAAAAAGAAAAGCAAGTTTGGGGTTGAGATCCCTCAGCGTTTGTGTCTATCTTTCTTGCCACAAAAGTAGCTACATAAAAAGGTAAGAGAGAAGGAGAGAGAGGGCTTTGCTTAGCTTGCATTCTACTGCCACATACACCAAAGACCAAAATCGTTGAAATGAATGCAGGTGGTGGGGGCTCTTTCATTAGTTACTGTTGACAGGCTTTTAAATTTCTTGATTACTTTTAAATTTTTATTATGGTAATTTTATTTTGAACCCAAGATACTTCTTTTCCAACTTGGGTTCCATCCTGTTTAAAACCGTTGACTACTTTGAATCAGCCTATAGAGATTATTTTTCATACCAATCTTCAACATAAAAATCTTGAGATCATGGTCCTACCGACAGACTGTCAAATTTTGATTTTGTGGCACACATCTTGAATAGTGATCCAAGAACTCCAGTTCATATAAGCTTATAATTATGTTTATTTTTTAAAGATGTTTCTCAGGTGGAATCAAAATATGACCTTCTGATGATAGGCTCGTGATCTTGTTTTGAAAAGATTGGGACTAAAAATAAAATTCACTATCTTATTCAAAGAGTCTATTGTTTAAGCATATGAAATCCAATTTGGGAAGAAAGAAACTTGGGTTGTAAATGAAATTACCTTTTATTATTCTTCTTGTTGCCTTCCAGTTGAGGGAGACGCATGGTGCCAGCTTACTCTACCAAAAAAAGTGATTGTGACGTCAGTAATGGTATTTTGTAGAAAAAATAAAAATGAACTAAGCTGTTGTTCGCAAATACTATCAAGCTCTGTCAGTTAGCGATCAACGGTGTGCACAATCCAAACGGCATTAATTTGGTTAATGAGGACCGTCCAAATGGCAATCATGAGTGTTTAAGAGGAAAAAAAAAAGGATTTTTAACTATTATCACTGTCACGTGTACATGATGTTTAAGCTAACGGTTCAAATTTAGGATCAAGTGTGAAACGTTAATAACAGAGCTGGTCAGGGAATCATCCATCAGAGTCAGCAGAAGCACCTGATAGCGGAGCTCTTTCTACTATTGTAGTTTCAGGAATCGGGACAATATACTGATATAGTAAGAAATTAGCAGTGGGGGGAAGAAATCCAGAAATACTCTATAATTAGTTGTTATATGACCGTGGCCGGCGTGGGGTCCAGGGTGGTAAGAGACTGAAAAGAACAAGGGCATGTGAGGTGGGGCCCACGTTCGCAGCTTCTGTGGTATGCGTGGAGCTCTTCCTTTCGGTCCGCTCGCTTTACTTCTGCCTCTCGTCGCTGTCCCTCCAGAATGCTCTCCCCCCACCCCGCTCCACTAAATAAAAGCATAACTAGCAATTTAAATTTACAATCTTACCCCCACTTTGCGCACAAAATTACTGTTTTTTTTTTTATTATTTTTACTTATTTGGTGAAGCCTAGAGTTCGTTATGACCGTAACAACGAGCATATTCCTATACAGTTATACGGATGGAGAGAGATCGTATGTTGGCATATTCACTCAATTACGGTGGTTTCACTTTTACCATTGCAATATTGTTGGATGATTTAAGCTTGTCCCCTCCAACATAAGCTGCTTAGCGTCCAGTGATGATGTGACCACGAGTCAAAATTATTATATTTAAGAGACTAATTCTCGCCACTAACTTTATTTTCTTTGATAATTTTTTTTAATATCCCTTTAGTGGCTATCAATATGTTTGAAGATGGATGTTTCGGATATTTAGAGCCCTTGAGATATGTGAAATTTAGATTTTAATGGTAAATGATGGACTTCATGATATCCCATTAATCCTATCTTCTAAATGATGTCATGAACTAATATAATCATCATTCCCAAAGAAGAAGGGTACCTTTATTTGCCCCCAAAGATTCTTCCTTCTCTACTCAAGTCTCACATGCTTAAACCGTTGACTACCTTGAATCAGATGATGGAGATCATTTTTTCTCATTTGTCCACCAAATAGATTTTTAGATTATGAACCTACCATCATACAGTTGGATTTTGATTCCGCATGTCGCAAGTCT
This sequence comes from Chloranthus sessilifolius, assembly GCA_021018995.1. Classification (NCBI taxonomy): domain Eukaryota; kingdom Viridiplantae; phylum Streptophyta; class Magnoliopsida; order Chloranthales; family Chloranthaceae; genus Chloranthus; species Chloranthus sessilifolius. The sequence continues at coordinate 22,410,493 of CM037584.1, read as the reverse complement.
AGAAAAGTGATCTAGAATCACATTTGATGTATGCCATGATTAGATTCACTTTTTGAGATATGTACCAAGTAGAATCAAAAGCTAACCGTTTGATGGTGGGCCCATGATCTCAAGATCCATTGTGTGGATGATTGAGGCAAAAAATGATCTCCATCGTCTGATTCAAAGGAGTCAAGAGTTTAAGCACTTGAAACTACCCAAATTGAGAGAGAAGAATCTTGGATTGTAAATACAAGTACTCAAAGAAAAAAAAGCCACGTGCCATTTAATAAGCTAAGCCATGAGTGCACTCGTAAAGTGTGAAAGATGTCCATATACTTGCACTAAAATGGCCATGGCCAAATTTTGGAAACCAGTAGCTGAGGGAATGATTTACCATCCAGCATCCACACGTGATCCTGAACGAGTTATCACCTTATCGGATCTATTGTGAACGACTGGCTAAATTAGTGAAACCCTCGATTTCAACGCCCCTGGTTTGTTTCATCCAGGGTCACTTTTATTACTATATATATTATATCAACACGAAGTGATAGACCCTGTTGACCATAGGACAAAGAATCATGCTTATGAGAGAATTTGAACCGTCCGATCGTATCACTTCCATAACCTGAATCTCTCACAATATAGCTATTTGGGCTAAAGATTGGGAGGTCGTTCCCCATATGTCCTGAAATATATATGCAACAAAATGCATCATCCAAAAATTATTATTTGAGTAGACTGATATTTCGTGTCACGGCACATGGTTTGCATTCCCTCGAGTTCATATATTGGGTTGCCATTATTAACTTTTTTAGTCAATTCATATTATCTGAGTGACTAAACAGATGCCAAAATCACTTAGATAAGAAAAAAAAACTCATTAGATTGTTAGAGGGTTCAACCTCTTCGATTGAAGAAGTTTAATGTGGACCATCGCTCATATCTATGATAGGATTTATATTAAAGCTTGGATTTGATGGTGCAGATCCTCCTGCATGCATATTTTGAGCTATATAGAAGTGTGTTAAAATGTTTTCCATTTGAAAAATTGGATTGATAACATTATATGCCACACATGGAATTGTCAATGGGCCGGATTCGAGTTACAGTAAATTTTGGCTGCCGATGAGAAAATGGCTTATTCCCTATCCAACATGACCCAAGAACGCAAGTATATATGCCCAACGCAATATGAAAACTCGACCTGATCTGACATCTAACTTGGTTAGAAGCTCCTTATTTTCCTTGACTTTATATAATATAATATGGGGTCAGGTCGAGTTGACCCAACTCGATTTTGTTCATCCTGGCCCCGACGGCTCAAGTTTAAGTGCATGGGTTGGATATTGGGTAAAAAATTGGGTTACATTGGTCGGGTATTGGGTCGATCCGACCCATTGAAAGCCCTTGCTCTGGCACCATGTCATACGAGTTAAAATATATCGTATGGCCTAGTGGATGGGGAGGGTCAAAAGCCGTTTCTAAATTTTGATGTGGCGTAGTAAAACATATATATAATTTTGTAGCTTTTCATTTAAGCGGTTAAAAAGGGTATTTTCGGTAAAGAGTGACACTAAAGTTTCACCAACACAAACGGCTACCAAGCCTACCATCCTACCACCATCTCTCTCCCTCTCTCTCCTGTGGCTGGTGTGCAGTGAAGAGCAAGGAAAATGATAGTGGTAGTTGTCTCTGCAGTTGCCTGCTTTTCTTGCCGCCGTTGCTTTTGAGATCGAAAGATATCCCTCGCTATGCCCCAACTACCCCTACTACCTATTTTTCTCTCTTTCTTCTAAACACCTCTTCTCTTCCATTTTCTTCCATTATTTCCTCAGTTTCACATTCTCTTCTTCTTCTTCTTGTCCTACTAAAACTCACCTTAAATTTACAGACAATGAGAGTGCTTTTATAGGCACCAGATCTCTCTCTCTCTCTCTCTCTCTCGTTGTTTTAGTTCATCTCTGTGTTTTCTATGGAAACTGCTGAGGATTGTTGCGTAAAGGTTGCCGTTCACATACGACCGCTCATTGGCGACGAAAAGCTTCAAGGATGTAAAGATTGCGTCGCAGTCGTCCCTGGAAAGCCCCAGGTACTCCTCTTTCCCCTTGATTCATATGAACTTTAATAATCGCTCAGAGATTCTCTGGTGTTTGATTAAGATCGGAAAAACTAGTCTTTTTTTTCAGGTTGGTTAGAACTTAATACTTTAGAGTGAACATATTTTCAGTTTCTAAAAAAATTTGCTCTCCTTTTTTTTTCTTTTGTACAATTGAGTGTCAAATGAGTAAGTTTATGCTCCCAATTTTTTCTCTTTTTGCTAGAAATCTGTAGATCGATGTGGTTGTACAGCGATTTAGAGATCTCGAACGAAGATTAGTTCATTATTGAGTATTTAATCATTTTCTTTTTGGAAATCCGGAGATTAAAATTGTAGAACTCGATCTTTTTTCCAATGGAGAAAAAAATGACACTACTGTTTCTGTTGTTGACTTTGGGTTGATGTTGACAGAATTGCTTCCTGATTTCTTGGATTGCAATTAAACCCAGTATCCTTTCTTTTTTTTTCTAATTATTTATTTTTAAAAAATTCACGAAATCAATAGCAGAAGGCAAAAACTCAACTTTGTTAGGCTGAATTTCGAATTGCAGATTTTTTTTTTTCCAATGAAGAAAAATGACACTACTGTCTCTGTTGTTCACTTTGGGTAATTGAACCGAATCCTGATTTTGACAGAATTTCTTTCTGATTTCTTGGGCTGCAATTAGACCCTTGATCTTTTATTTTCTTTTTAAAGAAGAATTTAAATTAAATTGCGTAATTAATCTTATTAATTTTAATTTTCATGCAATCACTATCAGAAGGCAAGAATTCCACTATATTAACTTGGGAGAGGTTCCATAGTTTCCATTAAGTATATGCTGACAAATTCTCTAAGGCTACATTTGGACACCCACATTTTTTCCAAAATATCATCATAAAAATGTAAAAGGCCTACAAAGATATTTAAATTAATTTAATTTACTGTGCTTGTGGTTAACTCTATTATTTTAATATTTTTAGCAAAATAATTAACATTTTCCCAACATTTGCAATCTATGCAAAACCATTTTGCAATTAATATTATTTTAGATTTATTGTGAGTGTAAGCTAAATTATGCTTGTAGAATCTTAATTTTTCTGATTGTCTCAACTTTTGAGTATTATTTTAATTTTCATGCAATCACTAGCAGAAGGCAAGAATTCCACTATATTAACATTGGAGCGCTTCCATAGTTTCCATTAAGTATATGCTGTCAAATTCTCTAAGGCTTCATTTGGACACCCACATTTTTTCCAAAATATCATCATAAAAATGAAAAAGGCCTACAAAGATATTTAAATTAATTTAATTTACTGTGTGTGTGGTTAACTCTATTATTTTAATATTTTTAGCAAAATAATTAACATTTTCCCAACATTTGCAATCTATGCAAAACCATTTTGCAATTAATATTATTTTAGATTTATTGTGTTTGTGTAAGCTAAATTATGCTTGTAGAATCTTAATTTTTCTGATTGTTTCAACTTTAGAGTCTTTTTTCACTTTGATCAGGTCTTGCCTTTTTATCATAATTTGTATCTTTGGTAAGGGGAATTTTTTCCTTACTTTTTAAAAAAAAAAAATTCTTCATCATTGACATCATCATCATCACCTTGTCCCTTGTAAATCTTATTTCCTCCGTCAGTTCTGTTTAGGGTTAAACCCTTTATCACTCTACAATCCTTTATGTCGATTACCATTACTTCTCTCCATTTTTTTATATCCGTCCTCATCCCCTACTTTCTCATGCTTATATTGTTTCACTCTTTCATATGTGGGCTGTTTTAGGCTTTCAATGGACATGCTCAAATCATCTGAAGTCATATTCCTTAATCTTCTCTTTCCTCGAGGCCACACCTAAGCGTTCTTTTATACACTAATTCTACCTTTCTTGTTACTACGGGGATCCACCTTTGCATAGGCATCTCAGCTACATGTACTCTATCCTCTTTTTGCGACTTCTTAGCCAAGTTCTCTGCACCATACAATATGTAGGTCTTGCCCCCGCCTATAAAAATGTTCATGCAATTGAAGTGGCATTCGTTGATCACATAGTGCAGAACTCGTCCGACTCCACTTTGCCCACCTTGCATTGATCATCATCACCATCACAATCACAACCTTATCCCATCTATTTGGGATCAGCTTTGCGAGTCCGATTTCTCCACTCGTTTCTCATTAGTGCTAAGCTCTTTTTAACTTCACAACCCTTCATAACCTTTCTCACCATGGGTCAAAATACTGGTATCTTCCGATACGTACTAGTATCGGAACCCTCTGGTACGATGCATTCAATGTATCATACCATACAAATCCATATATATTGCTATGTATCAGACTATACATACCAATGTACCGTCCGAAATTGATATATATTGGACAATATGTATTGGTTTTGGAGTTGGACGATACGTACCGGAAAACCGGGGTTTTGACCCATGCTTCTCACACAACTTTCCTCTTTCGTACAGGGTTTGCTTCATGCCTCTGATGAACATGTCTAAACCACCTCGAGCAACATTCTGTAATTTTTTCTGTCATAGGTGCCACTCCCAAATTTCCTCTTATGTACTCATTCCGAATTTTATCCTTTCATGTTACTCACACATCCCATATGCATCTCGGCCACATGTACTCTGTCTTCTTGGCACTTATTCATAGCCCAACATTTCGCACCGTATAATATGACATGTCTAACAACCGTCTTATAAAACGCCCCTTCAGTCTAAGTAGAACTATTGGCTCGCACAATACTCTGCTTGCTTGCCTCCACTTCATCTAATCTGCATTAATCCTATTTGAGACGTCCTCTTCAAATCCCCCATTTGGTTGTAAAGTAGTGCCTAAATAGCAAAATCTATGGCACTGTGGCACTAAATGATTTTCTATTTTAACGAAATCCTCCTCCAGGCTATATCATGTTCGCTAAATTTGCATTCCATGTACTCTGTCGCTTTTCTACTAATTTTTAAACCCCTTGACTCCAAAGCTTTTCTCCATAATTTCAACTTATCATTTATTTCTTTCCTTGTTTAGACAATTAATACTACGTCATCCACAAATAACATGCACCAAGGGATCTCTTCTTGTATGTCTATGGCTAACACATCCATGACCAGGGGAAACAAATAAGGGCTCAAGGCAGATCCTTGATGCATTCCAACTCTGAGAGGAACTCACTCGTCTCTCCACACGTTGAGTGAGTTACCACCCTCATTCATATCTTGGATAACCTCAATATCTAAGTTTGGAATATATTTCGTCATCACTGTCCTCCAAATTATCTCATCACTCTCTCTTAAGCATTCTCTAAATTAATAAAGACCATATGTTGGTTTTTCCTTATCTCTAAAGTTCTCTATAAGGTGCCTCTATAGGAAAATAAATTTCGTTGTTGATCTTCTCAGCATAAATCAAAATTGGTTCTTTGATACATTTGATTCTTGGCTTAGTCGTTGTTCTGCTATTCTCTCTCAAAATTTCGTAGTCTGGCTCATTAGTTTAATGCCTCGATAGTTGGCATAGTTTTGGATGTCTCCTTTGTTCTTGTAGAAAGGGACCACAATGCTCTTCCCAATTCCTCAAACATTTTCTTTGTTTTTAGTATCTTATTTTATAATTTAGTCAACTAATTTAGTACATTCTCTCCCAACGCAATCCAACCTTCTATACGTATTCCATTTGGTGCTAATGCTCTTCTTTTCTTTATCTTCGCTAAGGTTGATTTTCCTCCAACTTCCGATATTTTGATCACTCCCTTAATTTGGTTCCTCTTCTTGATCTACTTCCTTCACATATTCCATGTTTAATAGATTTTTGAAGTATTCTTACTGCCTGTTTTTATCTTATCGTCTTTTACCAAGACCTTTTGTTCTTCATCTCTAATGCACCTTACCTAGTCGAGATTTCTAATTATTTCCTCTGATCTTGGCAACCTTATAGATTTCTCTCTCCCTCCTTTTTCAGTCTCGTATATAAACTGTAGTACACTTTATACTTAAATACCACATGAGCACCTAGTAAATTGTTGTACATGTCATTGTTTTGTTCCCACCCTGCATTGATCCAGTTTGTAAATGTCATCTAATATTCAGCTTCTTATGGGGACATATGTTAGATATCAGTGATGACCATTTTTTCCATGAGATGTTACACTAAATTGGAAAGAAATCATAATGGTACATAGTATTAGACCTATCGTTCCCTGCCGTTATTGTCGTTGATACAAGTTGATAACATGGATATTTGGTTTGGCTGATGAATCCCACTAATCGATGCCCTTTTTATTCTTCATTTTCAAAATATTGTTTTTTTCCATCTTTTCAAAAATGTTACTAAAAAGATGATGAATGCATCATACTTCTCTGCAGTACATATCAATGATAGTAAAGTTTTTTTTAAAAATTTGGGTGGCTGATATGTTTCATAAAACCCACTACTTCCTCAATTCTTCTCCTTTTGTCATTGCATCAAAACTTTTCTATTATGACTTCTTTTTTTTTTGTGTTGCAGTCTTAAGAAATTTCAGTCATATAGTTGTCTCCATTGTGTTTTCTTGTGTTAAATCTCTTGGTGCCATGGGAATGGGATATACGACAAATTAGTCCTACTTTACTGTTTCTATTTGCTAGAAATAAGTTCTAAGATCTTTCTATTTGCTATGGTGCTGCAGGTGCAAATTGGCACCCATTCGTTCACTTTTGATCATGTCTATGGAAGTAGTGGTTCTCCATCCTCTGCCATGTTTGAAGAATGTGTTGCTCCACTTGTTGATGGTTTGTTCCAAGGATATAATGCCACTGTTCTCGCATATGGTCAGGTATAGCTTTACAGTTTCCTATTCCGACACATTATCCAATGCTAAAGCCTCTCCAGTGAACAAAAAGTTTGCATTGGCTATTGTTTGCTATATGTCATTCCTATGAAGGTTGTTGGCATTTGACCCTACAAATGTGTTGCAGACAGGGTCAGGGAAAACATACACCATGGGAACTGGCTGTAGAGATGGTGGCCAAACAGGGCTTATACCTCAAGTTATGAATGCATTGTTCAGCAAGATCGAAACGTTGAGGCATCAAGCTGAATTCCAGTTACATGTTTCGTTTATTGAGGTTCATTAACTACTTTGTCGGCTTTTTCTAATTTCCTTTGCATAAATATGCCTCTTTGGTGCACTTTTCAGTATAGTTATGGAAACTTTTTAGTTTCCTTAGTTTCAAATAAAAAGTGTAATACCTCTTCCTCTAAAAAAGGACATTGTTTTCTCTTTATAAGGTGTTTGCTTTGATCCATTTTTACTTTACACTCTTGTACAAACTTAACTAAATTCTAGCACACAAATATAAATAAAATTATGATCTGAGCTTTTGAGCATGATGACAAGTTCATGTATCACTACTAAAATTTGTGAATGATATATACCTATTTATAAATTTGCAGCATTCAATGGCATGTAACAACTCTATGACTACAATAAAGTTTCATTTTTCCACTTTTATTTTTCTCAACAATTCCCTATTTAATCAACCTAAATATCACTAGTTTTATGAAACCAAATGCGATAAAAAATAAAAGGAGCATGAGCGTGTTAATATGCCTGAAAACTCCAAAAATGCTGAAAGTTTTGTCCGAAGGCCCAAGATTTCCAAAATCTTCATTTTAATTGAAATTAACATGCAACTCCTACCAAAAATCGTGGATGTATTTATTTTTTGTTACAAATTTGAGTTATTATATATTTAAGATTTTAGTATAGATGTTATAAAACAAATAAATAAATAAAATAATGTATGATGATACGTATTGGCGATGCCTATAAATATCATCCGATAAGTATGGGTATAGGCTGACACCTGGGGGATACGGATCCCAATGCACATGTATTGGTATCAATCATGCCTAAAACTGGGACGTATCAGTGAGGCATATGGTATCAGCCAATACTTTAAATTATGCTTCTCTCTTTCGCAGAACTACAAAGATGTCCAACTATCTTGAAATAAAATTCTTTCGTGTAATACAATCTTTTTCTCAAATAAATATAGAAAAACCTATTGTTGATTTGGGTATTTTGATAGTAATAGAAATTTAAAAGGGTATTTCAAAAATATAAAGGGGGATTGTTGGAATTCCATAGAATGACTGAAAATGGCCAAATCACCTTTATTGAACAAACCCTACTCTCCTATAGATGAGAAGGACTTTGTCAGGTCCAATTGGTTGAACCCTATGTGGGGTTGAACCAGTTTTAAAACCCTTGGATACAAGGAAATTTTGACTTTCACGACCTCCACACCCTCATAGTTTGACATGAAAGTTATTTCCACATCAGAATAGTTTGTATCCAAGAGTTTCAAAACCGACTGAACACCATATGGGATTCAACTGGTTGGACCTGATCAAAATCCTGGATGACCATGACCAACATACCTGTAAAAATTCTAGGAAAAGGTTATACAGCATCTAAGATAAGAAGACTTACCAGAACAGGCAAGTATGTGACTTTGTCACATAATAAACTAATACCTAGATAATCTTTTTTGATGAATGAGAATTCATTAAAAGGGAAAACCAAAATGGCGAGCAAGGTACTCAACCAATTGCTTACCTTGGCACTTCTACTTTGGGGATTTTTGCCGTGCCGACACTTGGTGGCATTTGGCACACGTGCCGACAATTGGACACTCCTCAAACAACACGAAATTATAAAAAACCACATATTACCATCAAAATGCTCATCGTTTTGACAATGATAAAATGAACTTCGTTTTTAAAAAATTGTGTAAAGTGTAGTAACTACTAAATAAAAGGTTTGGGTTGTTGAAAATGATTTTACAATATAGGATACTTTTATTAAGGTTCACGGCATGTACTATGTTTCTTTTCATTACATATCTCTAAGATTTCCCTTCAATTATTTTCTATATATGTTCTATTTATTTAATTAATTTTCTTAAAGCCGAGCCGCCGTATTGGAATCTTTAGAAATTGTCATGCCAAACATCTATTAGCGCCTTGACACTTGGCACCGGTGCCACGTGACTAGGTAACATACCCTGCTCGGGTTCGTGTGCAAATTGGAGAGTTATTAGCTTTCCTATATTTTTTTATCTTTGTCCTGCACCCTCTAATTCCACTGCATTGCAAATGAACTAAATCGGGCTTCATATTTTTTTATGGCTAGTGATGAGAAACCAGATCTGGCATTTTTTTTAACTTATGAAACATTATGTGTCAAAGCTTAGAAGTTGGGAGTTCACGCATAAAAAATCAGTTAATGACCTAAGTGCTGAAACCCAATGTTTGGAATCCTCTATTTATCTGTGAACGATGCTCATATCCATTTCATACTTGTCTTTCATTAGTGCTCATATGAAGCAGTGTCTATTTTCTTGTATTTCACATTTTTCAATACCAGTTAGTAGGATGAATTTTAGTTTTTTTTTGCTGCACTCTATGCTGCCTTCCTTTCTCATAGCATGAATGTGACTAGAAGGTTTGGGTGTGAAGATTCTAAAAGAAGAAGTGCGGGACTTGCTGGATTCCACCTTTGTGGTCAAATCAGAGACCTCCAATGGACATTCTGGAAAAGTAAATGTACCTGGGAAACCACCAATACAAATTCGTGAGACTTCAAATGGAGTTATAACGTTGGCAGGATCAACTGAAGTTAATGTTAGTAAGCAGAAGGAAATGGCTGCATGCCTGGAGCAAGGATCATTAAGCCGTGCAACAGGAAGTACAAACATGAACAACCAGTCAAGGTTAGCATTACACCTCTCTATTTTAAATCTCCAGAGGAAATCGTAAATAAGATGTGATATATATGAACTTTGCATGATGAGGTTATTTTATTATATGAATTCTCGAATTTATAATATGATGTAATGTTATATTGGAGAGATCTATCTTTCTGTGGTGGCATGTCTAAGCATCTACTTCTTCCCTACTGCACTGTAAGACAAGAAAATTTTCTATCCTAAATATTTTAGTCTTAATTAGAATTTAATCTGATTTTAGATCTCTTGACAAAAAAATCTGTCCATAAAATATTATCAGCCATTCAGCACATGTGCATTTTATTTTTTGGATTGACCGAGTATTATTTTTTCTATCAGCAAGCAGAATGATACTGTTGTTTTGAACCTTTTATACTTTTAACAACCTGTAGAATCTGGGGAGTAGCCCAACAAATGTGGTCTACATGCACACACACACACACACTAAGTTATGATCTATTTATTTTTCTATCCTCAATCTGACAGAAACTTACTCCAAGACCTTTATAAAATCTACTGGAGTCAACGATTTAATCTCAGTTTTGGTTAGAGACTTGAACCAGGCCAATACAATTTTACTTGGTTCTAAGTCGTCTAAGTTGTAAGCCAAGTCTCTAATACAACTCAGCAGTCATGCCTCATATGCCTCTGGTGGGCACTTATGATATCCTTTAGCCATCTTAGGTATCTAGGCATTATGGTAACAAAGTTTGGTTTCGGCAATATTTAGGCAGCGGGTCATTTCAGTTCAATTTGGATAAATTTGAGAAACATTTGGGTATATAAAAATTTTGAAAATATAATATAAATTACTAAACAAAAATAAAATATAATATATTAACCTATCTAAAATTTAAAATGATTTTTTAAGCAATAAAATCGTTTCATTATATAATCCACATGCGTCACAAATCGGCAATCATAAAAAAAATATTACAAAGAGTAGAAACGCCGAATTTCAGAAAATTTCGCCAAAATAGACGAAGTTTTGCTGAAAGTATATATGGACCCCAATTTTACCGAAATTCGTGACTATGCTAGTCATCATCCTCTTGTAACGATTTGTAATACCTCCTCTAATTGCAGGCTTCTCTTCTTCCATAGCAACCTTGATCAAATTTTCCTTCTAATAGTGGCAATATGGTGGAAGAATGCAGTGTTTCTATCACTCTTCATCCTTGAAGAGAGTGATGATCTCCTTCAGATAGTATCATATTGCAAGTATTACTATCAAATTAGGTGATTTAATGGGATGCAGAAAGCTTCGGAGGATCAAATTAAATATTAGGGAGCTATCCTTCAAATTTTTGGGTATTATGAACTTGAGGAAGTTTTTCTAGGTTATGAAATATGCTATAGAAAAGTAGTACATAGTTGCAACAAGTATTGTTTTGTTGCTGGATTGCTGCCATGAAATAGTCTTTCACTTCCTAATGCTAGGATGTGGATTTAAGGAATAGAAAGATATGAGCATTTATACTAAATTGAATTCTTAATGTGTGTTCTGTAAGAGTCACTTCTCCATTTTAATGTGCTTTTATATTCCATGTTTGTAATAGTCGTTCACATGCCATCTTCACAATCGCAATGGAGCAGATGCGAAAACTCGATTCGACTTTTCCTGGCAATAGCAGCCCGATTGAGGATATGAGTGAAGATTATCTATGTGCGAAGCTCCACTTGGTAGATCTTGCTGGATCAGAGCGAGCTAAAAGGACAGGTTCTGATGGGCTTCGTTTTAAGGAGGGTATGTATACTTTTTTTTTGCTTAGTGTGTTTAAAAGTAAAAAATGCCTTTCTGGCTCAGCAAAGACCTCATGACCTCCTCTCCTTTTTGTTATTCAGGAGTTCACATCAACAAGGGACTTCTAGCACTTGGTAATGTTATAAGTGCTCTTGGGGATGAAAAAAAGCGGAAAGAAGGCCTACATGTTCCTTATCGGGATAGCAAACTTACTCGGCTCTTACAGGTTTTGTTTAATTTTAATATTAAGGCGGTCAACTTATGCAACATTTCCTACATGGATAAATTATGTTTACATCATGGTTTTAAAACACAAGACTCTACTTAGAGTATCCTAGTGTGGCTCGGCACGGTAATAACCTAAACAATCTTGGACAAGGCTCAGTACCACTTGACCAAATTGCGATTTATACTATGCTGCAATGCTAAAAATATTATAAATAAATACACTATTAAATATATGTTATTATTTATTCAATATACTGTAGAAAGTATGCCTCCTGTAAATTATATGCTAATATCTAAAATATAAATATAGATTAATGTTTTATGTGAGTGTGAATATGATGTAGAAAATTATACAATATTATTATAATGTCAATCAAAAGCACAAAGTAACTTTCGAGGTGCTCTATGGCATATAATAAGTTATATAATAGAATATACTTACTCATTTATATAGCATAGCACTATTGTTATGTTATGTATCTATGTCAACATGTTTATAGCAAGGCCAAATCACAAGCAAATCCCTAATAAAACTGGACAGGGTGTCCCTAAACGAGTGCTGAGTTGAGTCAAGGTTTATCCACCCTTTGATGGCATCAAATTAATATTTGTTTATGATATTGGTTGCTTCTTTTATATGAAGAGTTATGTGATATTTGTAACTGTAAGAAGAATGTTTAAATTATATTAAATTTCCTGAGTCTATTTATGCGTTTTTGGCAGGATTCACTTGGTGGAAACAGCAGAACTGTTATGATAGGTATTGGCTCACTGTTTCTGTTTCATCTTAAATGTTAGTCTGATTGATGACTTCTATATATATGTACACACACACACACACACACACACACTCGCGTGTGTATTTTCAATGCAGTTAATTTGTGCCCTTCTCATCATATTTTTTGGTTGTAAAGTATGGTAGGTTTTTTTTTTAGAAAGAGAATATAGAGGTATTAGTACTCTAAAATTTTACAATGCAAAAGAAAGAAAGATGGGCCCTTGAAACGATTCTGTCTATATGCCCCCTTGTTACACAACTTATCTGCTTGTACATTTGCCTCGCAGTGAATATAAGAAGGATTAATGGTGCATGACCACTCATATACAGATTATGCATGACCATCCCCTTATTAAGCCAAGTGGCATGTGTCTTCGAACAGTCCATTTCATCAAGATTGTGGTTCATATATTGTATTAAAATGTGCCCCATAAGACACTCATTGAAGGATCTGAACTATCCGATCTATGCATCCTAAAATGAAGGGTTGTTTATATTTTTCATATATAATTGAAATTTAAGTGTACTAGACGGATGGTTCGAATCCTCTAATCGGCATATTTTTTTCATTTTTTTGTTCAGACATGTGTCAATGATGGGCTGATAGTTGATCTACTTGGGTTGATCAAACATGTGCACCAAGTGGCATGAAGGTGGATGGTCATGCCACAATCTTAAAGACGGCCTTAAGAGTCGCCCTCATATGAGAATCACACAAAGAGCATTTTTCCAACAAATCAAATGCCCTATCCATAAATAATTCCGATATCCTCCGAGGAGCCTCAGTCTGCTATTTCAGCCATGCGACGACACACTTAGAATTTCCCTCTAATTATTATTAGTTTAATCAACTAGAATTTTAGTGGCTAGAAGTCTAAAATGAAAGTGGCGGTAGTCAAGATATGCATAGTTTATTTTTATCTTTAAGAGCACTACTTAGAATAGGAAATTAAATCAGAAGTTTTTCTTTATTTTTTTATATTGTAACCTCCGAGATTACTGAAAAACAAGGGATGAGACCCTTATTTCCAGGCAAGCTTTTCAGCCTCCTCTCTTACTGTCGTAAATATTATTAGACTGATGCATCCTGGATTTAAAGTCTTTTTAGACTGCTAATTTTAGTGCTGACTTGATGTTTTGTTGGAAATTCTGATTATTGTTGTTCTCTAATTAATGTTGCTGCTATAGAGATGTGTTGCGTATGATTTTTGCTACTTGTTAAATATTCTTTGAAATAAAAGTAAATCCCTCAATATGAGAGTAATCTTGGGAAGATCTGATTTGTGTTTTAACATAGATATGTTGGGCAGAAATCTGCACTCCTAAGATCAGGGGCAGTTTAGTGATATTTTTATATGCTAAACATGATTTCTAAGTAGTTTTTCATTTACTTAACCTAATTTTTACCATTGTGAGCTGCGTTTAGTCACCCTCTAAAAAGGGTGGAAGGAGAGGTGATGGATAATAATAAGTCAGAAAATTCCTCCACCTATCCATGTAACCTCCACGGGATTCTATCAAATTTTTTCGTCCAAAAAATGTCATTTTAAAGAATTGCCTTCAACTATGATAGGAGAAGAGAATTTTGAATCAAGAAGTTGAAGTTCAGTGAGTGTCTTCCCATGAACCCTTACGCCCCAAGTATTGCAGCTTTAAACACATCACGAATGAAGAGGAACAATATGTAAATCCAACAGTATTGCACTGTTAATGCAGACGTGTCAAAATTAACTAACCCATATAGACAATTGTTCATCATGAGACACAAAAGAAAAATTCCACAAAGCACACATGATCACTTTATTACTGAAAATAGGTTTGTGAAAACTAACTAGGTTCCCATGTCCAATCATGTACAAATTTTCACACTAGGGGCTCGGACATCTCGATGCCTCAAAATAGTCAATGAACATGGTCATATCCATCAACCAGCAATTATGGTCTTCTGTTATCTGGATTTCACTACCCATAGAATTCAACTCGTAAGTTTAGTATGTATAAAGTCCTCATATAGCCTTTGGGTATATACATCTTCACTCTTCTCTTCTAGAGATATGTTTGGAATGTGAAGTCACAATTGTATTCTTCTATATGAAAATAATTATGAGATAGAATGGCACATGCTGCATAAAATTTAGATTGTCTGTAATAATTTGTGCTCGGAGTGATTTTTTTTCTTTTCATATCTTTATTTTTTTCTTTTTACATTTTCCAAAGTTATGCTTTCTTTTCCCAGCTTGTATCAGTCCGGCAGATATTAATGCAGAAGAAACTCTTAACACTCTCAAATATGCTAATCGCGCTCGCAATATCCAGAATAAGCCTATTGTAAGTTTCCTATGCTACTGACTGTTAACAATAATTTACCTGCTTTTCATCAAATTGTAATTATTTTTCATGTTGATTTCGATAATGAGATGCTTTTTCTTGTTCTGGGCCTCATATATTTAGGTGCCTTGTGCTTATCTTGGATTTTTTTTGTACAGGTTAACAGAGACCCTATATCAAACGAGATGCTAAGGATGCGTCAGCAACTTGAATACCTGCAGGCAGAATTACTTTGCGCCCGTGGAGGAGGAGGTTCATCTGATGAAGTACAGGTAGGACTGAATTCTATAAACTCATGTTCCTTTTGTAATGCTTCTCATTAATTCTTCATTCTTGAATGCTTTCATGGAAATAATATTATTGGAACGATAATATTTCTCACTTCCTGATTTATTTGGCTCTGTAGGTTCTCAAGGACAGAATTTCTTGGCTTGAGGTTACCAATGAAGGTCTCTATAGGGAACTTCATGAACACCGAAGTAGATGCACTCTCTTAGAGCAGTGTGAAACAGATTCTCAAGTAATTGTTTGATTCACTTCTTGATTTTTCTCTTCAAGTTCTGTTTTCCCGAATTTATGAATTAGAACTTTTTTAGTTGCGTTTGATCTTTCTTTTCAAAGTCACTTATGTATAAATTACTCTCTGTATTGCAGGAACATGGCACCTGCTTTGTGAAAGCAGAAGGGCTAAAGAGAGGGTTGCAGAATAGGGATTCATCAGATTATCAAATAGGTGAAACCATTACTGGTACAACCCTTGTTTCAGTTAAGGATGATTCCTATAAACGATTGTATTCATCCAATGGAATTTGCTCTAACCATGTGGCGCCGTTGGAAATAGGAAGGATGGCCCTGAATTCTGGTAGCTTTACTGGCCTTCTCCTTCCTTTCCTGGTTTCTTTTTATACGAAGAGATGCAAAGTAGTCTTCATTAATTTTCTTGAGTCTAGTTTGTTAATTTTCTTCTCTACTTTGGGAAATGCAACTACTTTCAGCAGGTGATTCTTGCAAGGAGATCGATGAAGAAGTAGCGAAAGAGTGGGAGCATACAATGTTGCAAGATACGATGGACAAGGAATTGAATGAGTTAAATAAACGTCTGGAGCAGAAAGAGGTACTATTTACGGGTTTTTTTCAGAAATGAATTTCTATGCTCATTATTTGGTTTTAGGATATGTTACCCAAATATGCATGAGTAGTCAAACATTGACATAAATTTTCTGTCCTAACTTTATTCAATTATAAATGATTAAATCCCAGTTTTACCTCCAGACAAGGACACTGGATGTCTTTTCTATACACCATTTTTTACCCTCATTTTCACTTAAAAAGTGCACTTTTAATTATAGTGCATTTTTAACCTTAGTTTACTCGTTGAAATTGTATCTTTCATAGGATCTTTAATCACTTGCAAGAAGGTAAATGAGCTTCTCCTTGCTGTTGAGACCTGAGAAGTGTATCATTATGGATTCTAAAAGGAATGTTGGGGTTCGATTGATAATGCTCCTGCAATGGCTTAGTCCTTTTGGTTTTACCTTTATTAATATCAAAGGGATGCATCTTCGTAATACATGTCATATATTTCTGCGTATCAGCTATAGCCTCCTATTCATACTTTTGCTATTAGAATTATATGCTACTTATCAAAATGAAAATAAAAACATTTTTTACTACTGTTCTTTATGGTTTTGATTATTTTTTCTCTGAAATAGGAGTTCAAACTAAATGAATAAACAATCATGAATCGCATTCTTCCCTTGTGGATGATGCTCTAAGTTATTTTTGTTACCCGTCCACAAATGGATGGGACAAGGTGATGATGATGAGTGCCAAATAATTTTGTTCATTTTTGCAGTCAGAGATGAAACTGTTTGGTGGGTTTGATACTCTTGCTCTTAAGCAGCATTTTGGGAAGAAGCTCATGGAACTTGAGGATGAGAAAAAGAAAGTTCAGGTTGACGGAAATGTTATTGAACTTGTCTTGTTTACTATTTTTTTTCATTTTCTTTCAAAATCTGATACCCAACTGTGTCCTTGGTAAACAAGTACAGCAAGAGAGGGATCGGTTGCTTGCTGAAGTTGAAAGCCTTGCCGCTACTTCTGATGGGCAAACGCAAAAAATGCAAGAGAATCACCTGCAGAAATTAAAGGCGCTTGAAGCACAGGTAATAACATGGTTTGCCTGAGATGTTCATAATGCTATGATATTCTTATTCTAAACTTTCAATACTTTATATTTTTCAGATTTTGGACCTTAAGAAGAAACATGACAGCCAAGTTCAGCTCTTAAAGCAAAAGCAACGCAGTGATGAAGCAGCAAAACGGTTGCAAGATGAAATACAATTTATCAAGGCACAAAAGGTGTGATGTTATCACTTCTCTTCACCGTTCTAGCCATTTCTCGTCCTTTTTTGGATAAGCATTTCCCATCCATTTTATTGATTTTATTTTTTTTGGTTATTTTACAGAATGCTTCTGCTAATCGTTTTTTTATTTCAGGTCCAGTTACAACATAAGATAAAACAAGAGGCAGAACAATTTAGGCAGTGGAAGGCATCTCGTGAAAAGGAACTGTTACAGGTACTTCACTTCATATTGTATGTAATTATTGCCTTCTATTGTATGTAATTATTGCCATCTATACAAAAAATCATTTTTGTTGCACTTTCTTGTTTGAGAGAAAAATCTAAAGGAAATATCTCTTATACATCGATTGGGGCAAGAGCTTTAGGGTTTCTATCAGAAAAATTACGAAGGAAAAATCTAGAACCCTAAACTCTACACTAATTTGAATCATCGATTGGAGTTAGTGCCTTTTCAAATATGAAAGAACCTTCTGGCATATTAAATCCACTTGGCGACTAAAATAGTAAATTTTTATGTTGAGGAAGGAGAATTGAGACTGAGCAGAAAAAAAGAGGATTGAGGGCTGTCAACTAGAAGAAGAATCATGTCACAATATGCGATACAATTATATCAACTCATAGACATGGTGATGCATAAAAAATGATCTGAGATCCTAGGGGAAAAAAACTGTCATACTGTTCAATGACATGCTGCTCTGAGAAAAATACGTTTGGGGATGATAAATTTTGAACAAGGAGAGAACATGCAAAGGTGATTTTCATACCCAGCATTGCCACCAAATTTGATGGTAGAGATTTGTTTGAATCTTTGTCTTATATGCATAGGGCTGTCAGCGGATCGGGTCAAAACTTGATAATAATAAAAACCGGCCAGGTCAAAATTTTGGCTGCCCACTAAGAAAATCGCAAATGCCTGACCCGAACCCGTTGGTACACTCAAGCCAACCCACCCCGAAAACCCAACCTAAACCGGTAAAAACACCCATTTTTTATATTTTGCATATATAAAATATCGGGTCAGGTCGATCCAACCTGACCTGACCCGAAGGTCGGGTCGGATGTCTGATGCTCGACCGACCTGACATGACAAGTTTATCTACCCAACGTAACAGGTTGACCTGACCTGTTGACAGCCCTACCCAGACACCTTCGCTCCATAGTCACAAGTCGGGAGTCGGCAATAAATCAGCAAGGGTCTAATTCGGAAAAAATCGGGAAAAGTCAATCAAAATCACTCAAAGTCGAAAAAAATCGAGGGAAATAATAAATTTTTTTTTTTAATTATAATATATTTCTAGTTAAAAATAATAATTTTATGAATAATATAGGTAAAAAGAAGAAGAGCATTGAGCCATGAGACGCCAAGCAGCAGAGAGGGTGACAACCCTAATGGATATTTTATAATTTAAGTATAGGTGGAAAAAAAAAACAATCGAACAACTTCACAAACATCGTTGATTAATCGGTTGAGTCGTCGACTCGTCTGATTAATCGGCGATGCAGTTAGGATGACTGCAATTCGTGACTTTTTTCGATTTTTCAAAAGTCGGGAGACTTTTGTGATTATGTTTCGCACTACTCCAACGAAAAGCATCAGTCTTCAAATTGTATTTGCACGAGTCCCTCGACTACTCACATTCATCTTCACTTAGGCACATTCACAACAGTCCTTGGAGACGAGCTTACGTACATCTTCACCTCATGCCTCTACATCAATCCCTCAATGACTTTTTCAGTCTTCTCCTCATGCCTCAGCATCAACACCTCAACCATTTTCTTGTGACTTTAACCCACGTAATGTTCTGCGTAAGTTAGTTTCTTTATATTTCACCCAGGTATACTTACGACCAGAAGAAAACTGGGCCGTATCATCATTTTTGGTAACTTCTTGAATTAAAGGTCGCAATCAAGCAAACCAAGCCATCGATGCTCCCATAGTCACGCAACTCATTGCGTATCGAAGAACTCTAGTACCTCAATATTTAGTTTCTTTACCCAAGAGTCAAACTTTCATCTGAATTGCAGCACTCTAGCACCTCAACACTTATGTGTCTTCGCCTAAGAGTTTGGCTCTCGTCTGATTAGTAACACTCTAGTACTTGAACACATTGTTTCAATTGAGAGGCCGCTTCGAGCTATCTTAGCCCATTCAAATGAAACATTTTGGTTCCACACTGCCGTAGCCTACAACATTTCCCGTGTCTTCGACTGTAGCATGCAACCAAATCCTATTCTGTTAGACCTTTGGCCCTGATCTCCATCATAAGCCCTCAACGGTCCTACAACGCTATAGTACCTCAACACATCCGTGTTTTCACCCAAAAGTCTGCCTTGCACCCTACTCAACCAATGAAGTTTCATGCTTATTGCACTACTATAGTACCTCGACCTCTGTCTTCACCCATAGTATTCCTCTAGCTCTCTTAGCTCATTCGATCTTGCATACAGTCACCTCTCGTAACCCAATTCATTTCACAGGCCTCTAGTCCCTCGATTTCACTTGCGTCTTCACCCAAGAGATTGCTTTGAGCTCTCTCAGTTCATCTTACAATTCAATTCTTTTCCCTAGAGTATGCTTTCAGTGTCCTAACAAGACACAAAATGCCTCACTTTTTAGCAGCTAGCATGCCTTGGTACCTTGGACATTTATCTCTTCACCACGATGCCTCACTCACTTGCCTTGAACTGTTCCACTGCATTACGCTGACCACACTACCTCTGTTGTTCTCTGACACTGCCTTTGGCTCTCTCAGTTCATCTTACAATTCAATTCTTTTCCCTAGAGTATGTTTTCAGTGTCCTAACGAGACACAAAATGCCTCACTTTTTAGCAGCTAGCATGCCTTGGTACCTTGGACATTTATCTCTTCACCACGATGCCTCACTCACTTGCCTTGAACTGTTCCACTGCATTACTCTGACCACACTACCTCTGTTGTTCTCTGACACTGCCTTTGGCCCTTTCGCATAGACCAAACTCCAAAGAACACCCACGATCACTTGGGACTTGCTTCCTCTGAAGATACGCAATCTTCTCTCATATGCTTCCTTTGAAGCCACACTGGATTACCCATCTAGCTATCTGTCTCTCAGGCTAACAATATTCCTTGTTGTCTCTCAACAAAGCTCATATCAGTACTCATGCTATCCGTCTTACATGTCCCCTCGATTCTGGCCCATCACAAACTATCCCACACCAACGCTATCCACCAATATGTCATGTACCAACACTCAATTCGAAACCCCCAGCTTCCTCTTGAAGTGAGAACCGAGCATCCACCTTTCCCCATGCCATCAGTGGCAACTGTGTCCAACAACTGTGTGTGGCCCAACTTCTTGTGTTAGAACCAACTGGCGTTCATCCACCTCGGACCAACCCGCTTTCTCAATATGTGTCCCTCATGGCCAACTTGCATGTAACATCATCAGATTACTGCAACAACGTATCCCAATTGATCACCAACAGTCTCTAATACTATTGTATTAGAGCACTCGTGCAACGTAGCTTCCTGCTTTGATACCAACTGTATCAAAGCATATCTTAGCAACATAGACAACCTAGTTCTGATACCAACTGCCGCGAGGCCTTAGTTTTTTCTCGTTGTGTGCTTCATGTGGCTCCTAATACTTCTGTACTCAGTGTTCCTAAAGTCGGTGGGCGGGTTCAAGGCGGTGGTGGATTTTGAGCGAGCAGGTGCTACGGCGCCCAAGATCCCAAGGTCCCAAGTGTGTGTGTGTGTGTGTGTATATATATATATATATATATATATATATATATATATATATATGCACCCAAGAACATCCACATTTACCTTGGGTACGTATGTTTACACCCACGTTAGAGACACCTTGAAAACCATTAATTGCTTCGAATCAGATGATGGTGATCTTGTTTCAGCCCAATATCCCACACACTAGATCTTGAGATCGTGGCACACCAATCATATGATCAGTGCTTGATTCCATGTGTCAAAGATCCCCAAAATATGACCCTTCAATCATATGATACACATGACGCTTAAACGTGATTGCGTATGTTTAGGGTCATTTTCTAGGTATCTGTGACACATGGGATAAAAAACTAATGGTCTGATAGATGTACTGTGATCTCCATATCTTTTGTGTGGAATATCGGGGTGAAACACGACCTCCGTCATTTGATTTGATGCCATTAATGGTCTTTACATGTCAGATGTCCCTAAAATACCAAGTCGCTCTTTAAAGTGGGAGCAAGGGCCAACTTTCTGAGTGCAAAGGCCCTTCTAAAATCTGCCAAGTAATGGCTTTCGAGGAAATTTTTTTTAAAAAAATGGGGATTGGGGCAGGGGGGCCCCTTGGCCGGGTACAAGGCGGCCGCCCAGGCGGCTTGGGTGGGTTGTCATGGGGTAACTTTTTTTTCAACACCCGTGCGGCGCCTCGCTGCCGCTACAGCGAGGCCAGCCTAACTCAGATACCAGTTTGTCACAAAGCATAACCTAACATTGGTTATCACGCTCGTGCAACATCTCGCTGCCGCGCACAGCGAGACCTCATATCCAACCATCATTCTGATACCACCCGCCTAGAGGACGGGAACTCCCGCGTCGTGGTTGCCTTCACTCGAGGCGACCCCACTGAATGCATCGTGTCTACTTGCGACACACATGCCAGCACCTCAGTGCCACTTGGCTTATCTCTCTTCACCCTGTGCAGTGCACTAGTTCCTCGCTTTAGACAAAGGCATGCCTCTCTTCATGCCATTCAAGCCAACCAACGTGTGTGGTCCATGCGACCAACACACTAGGAGTAGCATGCAGCTCTTCATGCTCTCCAAACCAAGCATCGTGTGAGGCCAGCAGGACCAACGCACTTCTGCTCCAGGCCCTCAGCTAGTGTGCGCCACTGCGTCCCACCTAGCCCTTGAGTGCCCCAGTGAGGCCACCGACCCATGTGCACCGCGATGCCGGCACGGGGCCACATGGTAGCCTCACCCCAGGTGACACATGGCATCGCCGCATTGCTGCAGCGATGTTCTAGGCCCACCCCTA
Source organism: Chloranthus sessilifolius (assembly GCA_021018995.1). Classification (NCBI taxonomy): domain Eukaryota; kingdom Viridiplantae; phylum Streptophyta; class Magnoliopsida; order Chloranthales; family Chloranthaceae; genus Chloranthus; species Chloranthus sessilifolius. Next base: position 22,388,178 of record CM037584.1, on the reverse strand, counting down.
ACCTAGAAAGCACATGCGCTCGTCCCGCAACGCAAGGCCCCATGTGTGGGAGAATAGCTCCATAGCTCCCTTCCCCCTATATATGGTCTAAAGACCAACTTAGGCAAAGTAGCAGAAAACCCTCAAACCTATTGGTTTGTCATACCCCCATGGCACACGATCTCCTGCTCGTGGCACACACCTGCAAAGGTGGTATCTTGCCATTAAACATGGCACACGATCCTCTGACCGTGGCACCCAGTGCCATCCTCCAAGCCCACATGGCTTGTTAGGTGACGCATCAGCGTCTCTTGCGACCGCGTCGCGTCCGCATCGCGACCACGTCACGAGGCCCTCATGGCCTCATGTCCAACATCGCATTGTGTCGCGACCATGTCGCGTCCGTGTCGCGACCATGTCGCAAGGCCCTCATGTCGCGTGCCCTCATGGCACCACATGGCGTACCCTCATGGCACTGCATCACGTCTAAGTCGTGACTGTGTCTCGCGTTAGCTCGACACCATATCAGGTCCGTCATTGCACCCAGATGCCGCGTGCCCTCTTAGCAGCACGCGCCAGCGTGCACTCTTGGCACCGCGCCGCTTGATGTCGCGTGTCCTCTTGACACCACATCGCGTGCCACCATGGAACCGCCTCATGTGCCTTAGCACTTGGACGTCGCGTGCCCTCTTGGCACCACGTCGCGTGCTCATACGCGGAGCACCGCACTTCATGCCTTATAGTACCAAGACGTCGCGTGCCCTCTTGGCACCACGTCGCGTGCTCATACGCGGAGCACCGCATTACGTGCCTTATGGCACCAGGACGTCGCGTGCCCTCTTGGCACCACGTCGCGTGCTCATACGCGGAGCACCGCATTACGTGCCTTATGGCACCAGGATGTCGCGTGCCCTCTTGGCACCACGTCGCGTGCTCATACACGGAGCACCGCATTATGTGCCCTTTCTAAGCCTTCACGCATCTAGCCACCATACTAGATCGTAGCTTAGTTCGGGTCACCGTCGCATCATGCATCAGGGACTCATGCACGCATCGCAGGGCTACCTGCCTCTGCACCCATGCATGCTACACGGCTAGTTTCCAAGGTCCGCTTGCCTTCTTGCTGGCTAAGTGCCCAGTTCTAAGGTCGTCATGCCTTCGTGCTGGCGCACAGATTAATGAGGCCGTCACAGGGTGCCCCAAATCCGATCCGCCCGAGGGGGCACCCTAGCCTAAATCGAGGCGCCTGGGGGCCCAAACCGCCCCGAGCGACTTTAAGAATAGTGTCTGTACAAAGATCAGTCATCACCTCAAACCAACTCTGATTCCACCTTCCCGTAAGCAGGAACCCAAGCTACTTGTCTCTCAAGCACCATAACGCCTCCTACAATGGCACAAATACAACCAACGCATGTCGATCCGCTTGTCGACCATGCCAGCACCTTCGTGCCTTGCTGCCTAGAGGCTTCCCTCTAGCAACACCCAACCATGCTTGGCCTGCTTGCTTCACCCTATGCCTTGTGCATAGCCCTCGCAACCAACAATGGCGTGCGACTCCCCATGTCGTCCCATTCCGACATGTTTCACCAACCATACCGAACCAAGCCGTGTGACTAGCCCTCTCGTGCCATCATAACGCATCACTTGAGGCCTCAGTTCTCCTTCCCTAGCCACAAGCCAAACCGCTACTCGTGAATGCCTCTACGTCGGTCCAACATGCAAAACCGTCTCCCATGTCGCCGCCAAGAAGATCCACGCCAACTTGCCATGAGCCCCATCCATCATCGCTCACTCGAGTCACCGACCTCTAACCGAGCAACCGATCCATTTGGACCCCTTGTGGACGCCTCTGCATCTATAGCAAACGTGCACTACAGTGTCCCACGTAGCCCGCAAACATATCTTGTTAACCTGCTACAAGTGTTTTCCATCATCGCCTCATCGCTAGCTTGAGGCTGCTACCACGTTGACCTACAAGCCCATCGGCACCTATGTCCGCAGGTTGATAACATTGCAACCTCAAGGTCACAGGTTCGAGCCCAGCTTAGTTGTGTTTGGGTTTAACGTGGTGCCCATTTGGCTCTGACCCACCATTCAAATGTTGGACTCCTTCCCAGAGTCTTAGTGCTCTAAATAAATATATAAAATTTAATATTTCCTGTATTCTCGTAGTGCTGATACGTTTTGCAAATCATCCTGCCTTATTAATAGATGCATGAAATTTCAACATGCAAGTGCCTTTTTGTACTGTTTCTTTTTTGTGGATAACTGAAGTTTAACTATTTTAAATTTCTTTTCTCATCACTTCTTGAGTGAGATGTTTTCTATTAGTTCCTTGTTATGAGAAGCTTGTTTCTGCCAGTAACAATTTGTATTTTGATTTATAGATGTTAAGAGGCTTAAATCGTATTTTATAGTATGGATGGGCAAATCTGGATCACAGCTATTTAATTATTAAAGATTATGCTATAGTTGTTTGCATCACAAATTTCCTTATTTGATAATTACAAATTTTCTTTTGGAATTTTATACACTTTGCTCGTTTCAAAAGGAGCCCCATGTTGGTATTTAACTCTTTCACCATAGTTTTATATGATGCATGTGGCCGTATCTTATTTCCCTTTCAGTTTACAAAACGATTTTATCCTCACATAATTTCAATGTTTTAACTGTATTGTTGATGACACGTTGCTTGAACAGCTACGTAAGGAGGGTAGGAGAAATGAGTATGAGAGGCATAAACTGCAAGCCTTGAATCAGCGTCAAAAGATGGTACTACTTTTACAGAATTTATTTCTAGCCCTTGTATTATTATTTATTTTCTTGGAAATCAAATCCCTTTTAAGAGAAGACATGAATGCTAAAGCAGGCAAGAAGACAAGTTGATCTAGATCAATTCCTCTTTAACTCTTACTAAATTCTCAGAGTTGTCCTTCATGGTTTATATTGATCTGACTTAACTCCCTACTTTATTGGAGCTATTATTCTTTCACCATGTACTCACGCTGCAAGAGATTGCCTGATACCTACATTAGTGTACACTTATCGTATGTTCTTTTCTAATATAATGACAAATGTCTTAAGATTATGGACTATCGCAGCTGTCCGAAACCGAGTATAACATTGATTATTTAGCAAATAGATATACATGGCTGCACCAAACCAGTGCACTATTTGTTGGATAATATGGACCAAGCATAGGTATCTTATTTCATTTCATACCTGAAATCTATTTTTAACTATTGAAAGATATAAATTAGAATTTGCATTATGAAGAGTTTACTTAACTGCATCTTAGAGAACTATAATTGCATAAACAGCGACAGAGAGGGAGAGAGAGAGAGTGAGTGAGAGAGAAAGAGACAGATTATAGGTACTAGAGGGGAAGAGAGATTTTACGAGGGGAGTGAGTGGGCGTCAGATCATACGGAATTAACGGAATAGTAGTTTGGAGTAGCAGAAATTACTAAGAGATAAAAAGGATGTGTCACTTAATATACATGTGCAATGAAGCTTTTCTTTCTATGAGAAATATAGAAACAAAGAAACAATTATTTATTGATCTGTCTGACACTAGTCGTAGGAGCCTCTCAGTGTGAAGGATGGTAGGACAAAACAAAAAGAAGAAAATTGGAGAAATGCTATATAAACCAATACATATCAGAAAGGAAGAGGAATGATAATCGAAGTGACGGGGAACGTCAAGATCGAACACTAGCGAGAGGAGAAACACTAAGTTCTGGAGTGATATTTCGATCGATCGAAAATTTCGATAAATCGAAATTTAAATTCGATCGATCGAATGTCGACGGTGATATTTTATAATATATGAATTTCGATCAGTCGATTTTCAATTTCAATCAATCGAAATCGTGCCGAGTGTTTTAGAAGTTTAGTTTCGAATTTTTTTTTAGGGGTTTATTTGTCTTTTATTTAATATTTGTTTTAGGGTTTCTTTTATTGTAAGACTATATAAAGTCCTTAAGCTAAACAATGTGATTAGTTGATTGATTATTGAATGAGAGTTTTGCTTTGTGAAGAGAGTCTTCTTCCCCGTGATGGGTTTGGTGTGAGACTAAGGGAGTGAGTCCCATATATCTTGCTATTCTTTGTCTCCAATTTGCGTGATCTCTTATATTTGCTATCTCTCGATCTATGTTTGCTTTCCTAAACCCTAGACAGATTGTTTCCTCGCGATCCCAAAACTTTCAACCTTTTGAAAGCCTAAATCAAATAAAGTCAATACCCTTTCCAAACCATAAACCAATCCAAAAACCATAAGCCTTTTACAAACCGTAAGTTCCTTTCACAACCCTATTTGGAAACTGTGAATCTACATCGGACTGAAGACGAGCGCCTAAGCCTGGAAAAGCTAGAGTCCTATCTCTAGGTCGATCTCGCCTCAATCCTAAAAGTATTTGCGCATTAGACTGGACCCTATCTGGATCTCGTGTGATTTACCCATCAAAATTCTGCAAACCCTATAGGTATCAAAGATAATTTTGCGATTAAACTTGAGTTAATTTATTTAATTTCGGCAAAATCTGCATTAAAATCATATTCACGCATTTAGGGTTGTTGTCCCGCGTCAATTTTGGTATCAGAGCCCTAGGTTTTCTAGGTTAGGGCATATTGTGACATTTTAATTTGTTGCATTTTATTTCAGTTTTGTTTGTGCACATCTAGTGTTCGATAAAACTCTTCTTCCATTGTGGTTCATGTTTGCATGTCATTTAGCATCCGTGTTCGTAAGCCGTGTTCACCATAAGGCAATCGCGTCCAAATTCTTGGCAAAGTCCCACGAGTAGTGATGAGATTAGAGTTAAGGGATACCCTCATCATTGTGAACCCGAGTACGACCATGCCGAGAAGTTTCTAAAATCTATTCGGAATGAAGTCCCAGATTTTGAGGGTACGACGAACCCTAAAACCTTCGTGGAATGGTTGTCTAGTATAGAGGAGTATTTTGATTGGTATGATGTACCAGATGAGTACAAAATTAGACTAGTGATAACAAAGTTTAAGGGCAATGCCGAGATTTTTTGGATTCATATAGAACTCCGTGTTGAGTTTTGTCGGATTAAACCCCATCTCCACATGGGAGGATATGAAGGTGACACTTATGGAAAAATATGTTCCTTTGACACATCGACACCTTCTACAGAGTTTGAGAATCAAGACAAATAAGTGTCCTAATTGTCTTAAGTGTCAAGGGTTTGGACACTTTGCATACCAAGGCCCCACAAAATTTCCCACTCTGAATTTATTGACTAAAAGAGTTAGTCCTAAGGAGCCTGAGAATAGGGAAGTGGAAGAAGTGTACGACCCTCGTATCGTGATGACTGAAGAGATGGAAGAAGCTGACGAAAGTCTCGTTTGTGTTAAAGAGACTTCTATCTCCCTTGCGGATAGTGATGTTGGGTTGACTACGCACGAGTTCATCGAGTTGAGTGCACTTGAATATTTGAAGTTGGTCGAACCGAGTACACATGAGTCAATCAATTCACCTACCAATGAATCATTGGAATCCGTTGAGTCGAGTCCACATGAGCCAATAGTGTCACTTGATTTGATCGCATAGGAGTCGCTAGTGTCAACAGAACCCACTACATGTGAGTCACATGCACATCATAGTCTCGAGTTGCATACCCCTTCACATTGCGAGTCTTATTGTGAGTCAACTTTTGAGTCTCATTCTGCATTGCATGCCGAAATTAAACAAAAGATTAATTCAAGCAACAATCACTACAAATTAACTGTTGATAATTCGACTACCGAGAGTACATGGGCCAGTAATGAAAGAGCTTGCCACTTGAGTTCTCATAATCCCGACCGATATCGCGATCACACTTCATCAGGATGAATTCCTTCAGGTCCGGGAGAGTTGATGAGAAGCTTCAAAAATATTTGGTAGAGTGGGTTGGCGAGCCGGATTATCAGGTTCATCAAGGAGAGGTTTACCGTGTGCATCCCGCTACAATCAACCGAGATGCGGATCATACGTCACTAGGAGCCGAGATTGTTTGGGCTAGTTGCAAGGAGTTCCACCATGCAAGTTCCGATACACTTGATCAGTACCACGTGCGTGTTTCATTGGTGATGAAACATTTTGAGTGGAGGAGAATGACGAGGAACGTCAAGATTAAACAGCAGCGAGAGGAGAAACACTAAGTTCTTGAGTGATATTTCGATCGATCAAATTATATAATCGATCGATCGAAATTTAAATTCGATCGATCAAATGTTGGCGGCGATATTTTATAATATATGAATTTCGATCGATCGATCGATTTTCAATTTCGATCAATCGAAATCGTGTCGAGTGTTTTAGCAGTTTAGCTTCGAACTTTTTTTTAGGGGTTTATTTGTCTTTTATTTAATATTCGCTTTAGGGTTTCTTTTATTGTAAGACCTCCTATATAAGGTCCTTAAGCTAAACAATGTGATTAGTTGATTGATTATTGAATGAGAGCTTTTGCTTTGTGAAGAGAGAGTGTTCTTTTCCGTGGTGGGTTTGGTGTGAGACCAAGGGAGTGAGTCCCATATATCTTGCTATTCTTTGTCTCCAATTTGCGTGATCTCTTATATTTGCTATCTCTCGATCTGTATTTGCTTTCCTAAACCCTAGACAAATTGCTTTCTCGCGATCCCAAAACCTTCAACCTTTTGAAAGCCTAAATCAAATAAAGTCAATACCCTTTCCAAACCATAAACTAATCCAAAAACCATAAGCCTTTTACAAACCGTAAATCCCTTTCACAACCCTATTTGAAAACTGTGAATCTACATCAGACTGAAGACGAGCGCTTAAGCTTGAAAAAGCTAAAGTCTGATCTCGCCTCAACCCTAAAAATACTTGCGCATCGGATTGGACCCTATCTGGATCTCGTGTGATCTACTCATCATAATTTTGCAAACCCTAAAGCTATCAAAGATAATTTTGCGATTAAACTTGAGTTAATTTATTTAATTTCGGCAAAATCTGCATTAAAATCATATTCAAGCATTTAGGGTCGTTGTCCCGCGTCACAAAGTCTTCAGTTTCACAGAAGAAATATATAGGGAGAAGAGTGCGAAAATACTGTCTGCTTTGACTCTTATACAATGTAGAAAAAAGGTTAAAATATTAATTGACACCAGGAATTCAAATAATAACATCCTTGGGATCTACAAATAATATAGTATAACTTACTGTGACAATCTCACGAGACTTAAAATTCTCACATAAAAACAACAGTATACCTCACGTGCAGCAGTTTTCTTAGAAGCAAGTGAACATGGTAACCTATCTAGGTTGTTATTTGTTCCTTTGAAATGCATGATACTATCAACATATGCCTATTTATCTGTCACATCTTTTTCCTATAATTTTAATTTGAGCATAACACATCAATATATCTGTAAGGCTGTAACAATATATATTACAGACAAAAATGGCACTTAATCAAGTTATGATGCTTCTCTCCTGTAGGTTCTTCAGAGGAAAACAGAAGAGGCTGCCATGGCCACAAAGAGATTGAAAGAATTGCTAGAGACTCGCAAGTATTCTGCACGCGATAGCACAGGTAACCTTTTCCTTTGCCTTTATTTTCATCATGTTAGAATCCACCTTTCTAATATTGTATTGTGCCTCTCATTTTCAGTGACTGCAAATGGAAATTCTCCAACTGGCCAGGTAGTAGATAGATATGTTTGGCTATAAATTTTCATATTATATGTAGTACCTTTTACTCTATATTTATTTTTGGAAATCACTAATTACATAGGCTATTCTAACTTAAATTTGCTAATCCAGGGCAATGAAAAATCCTTGCAACGGTGGCTAGATCATGAACTAGAAGTCATGGTGAATGTGCATGAAGTCCGTTTCGAATATGAGAAGCAAAGCCAAGTGTATGTAGTTTGAATTAAGAATGTTTACGTATTTCCTTTGTTAAATAATTAAATTTAGTATGGTTTAAGGTTTTGAATAATATAATGATGTGTTGTTTCTTCAGACGTGCTGCATTGGCCGAAGAGCTAACCATATTAAAACAAGGGGATGAGTTGGTTTCTAAGGGGCTTAGTACCCCCAGAGGAAAGAATGGTTTATCTAGGTAACCGACCATGTAAATTATGAACTCTAGGCTGAAAGTAGCATCACGTGCCTTTTCTATTCTTTATTAAGTCATCATCATCGTCATCGCTTTGTCCCATCTATTTGGGATTGGCCTGCTCTTTATTATGTAAATGTAGATAATGGTTATGTAATCTTAGAGAAAAAAATAAAAAATTATGAAGCTGCTTTTCTGGACTGATCGTGTTTGCTCTAATAAGTTGGATGTTTCCTACCTGTTTTGCTTGTTCAGAGTCTCCGCATTGTCACCAAATGCAAGGTTGACAAGAATAGCTTCACTCGAAAACATGCTGGGCATTTCTTCGAATACACTCATATCAATGGCATCACAACTTTCGGAGGCAGAGGAGAGAGAGCGTGCATTTACTGGGCGCGGACGGTGGAATCAGTTGCGCTCAATGGGAGATGCAAAGAGCTTACTACAATACATGTTTAACACAGCTGCGGATGCAAGGTTTGCAACTTTAGACATCGGTCTTGTGATGATCTCAATGGTTTCTTCTTTTTCTTCTCTTCCTTTTTTTTCTTTTTCCTTTCTTCTTTGCCCTGGACCTTCAGATCCTTGATTTTGTCAGTGTTTTAGAAAACTAGCCATCTTAGAAACTGGTTTGTCAAGTTCAAATTCGACTTGGCCAAGTAAAAATTCAATGGTCCGGCTGAGTTGATAAAATCAGTAAGAAACATTGAAAATATGAGAGATTCATGAAAAAAAAAAACAGAAAAAATTTAAAGAAAGGGCCAGGGCCTTATATTTCTCTCAAATGCTTTGATAGTCAGCTTAGGGTTGAGTTTCGAGAGAACTGAAAAGCTAAGGGAAGATAAAATTGATTGTTTTGATTATTTTGGATGGATAGTGGCCATTTACATGTTGATGGTAAGAGGAGTTTCTAAGTGTTTAAAATTACTGAAGGATCCCCTCCCATCATCCATCAAAGAAAACAAAAGAATCATCCCCTCCGCTCCCCAGCTCGAAGAAAACAAAAGTCTTTGAGCAGAGGCATAAGTTTTGGCTTCCATCGTACAAAAATGTGGCCAAGTTTATAATAAAATTGGGAAGTTGGTTGAATAGTCGATTTGTCAATGAGTTGAGTTTGCTGATTTTGTTTTTTTTTAATGAAAAAATATAAGCACTTTTTCTTAGGCAAAGCGCTTGGATCATGGCCAAATTAATTCTGCCAAATTCTGAATTCATGTACCAAACTTTTAAATTGGTTTAGAATATCAAATGACTGATTTCTCAAATGCATCTATCTTCTGAGCCTTTCTGATTGCTCTACACTTTGTGGGGTATTGGCTTTTTGTCTTGTCAACAGGTGCCAGTTGTGGGAGAAGGAAGTAGAAATCAAGGAGCTTAAAGAACAATTAAATGAGCTTGTTGGTCTACTGCGACATAGTGAAGCAAGGAGAAAAGAAATTGAGAAGCAGCAAAAATTGAGAGAGCAAGCTGTTGCCATTGCCTTGGCCACCTCAGCTTCGGTGAGATTATCTGTTTGACAGCAGATGAGCTTTTAAATTGTAAAATTTAGGCTAAAGCCCGAACTAAACTACAGATCTGTAGTATAAGTTGAAGATTAGAAATTGGAACCTAGCTAATATGAACATTTTAACATCCAAATATGCTGAATATTCTTATCAAAGATCTCATGACCAACTGCTGGCACAGGTCTAAACTTGGCCTTAATATCAGTCAAAGCTATAAACCCATAATTGTAAAATCACTAAACACGTGCCAAATCCTATACAAAAAATTCTATTGGTAAAAGGATAATTATATTAAAAAAGTGAAAGAAAGATCTCATAACCAACTGCCTGCATAGGTCTAAACCTGGTCATTAGTGAGATCCTATGCAGAAACAAAAAAGAGAACCTAAAGAAAGAAAGAAGCTAAGACCAATGTTCGGCCAGCGCCAAAACCAGATCCCGATCCCAATGAGCAGGGACAGAAAACACTCAAGAGGAAAAGCATCAGTGTTGAACCAGGTCCTCCCACGTGTCCTGGATGGACTCCACCACAACCTGCCCGTTCATTAGCTCTGCCCCTGCCCATTCTATGATACAATCTTTCACAAATTTCATAAGAGGGATTTGAAGTTACTTGAAGGCTTATGTTTCCCACTACTTTTTTCTATATTTTCATAAAATATCATCACCATCATCATTGCCTTGTCCCATCTATTTGGGTTCGGCTTTAAACTGCAAAATGCTCATAAAGTATGATATCTTAGATATTAAAATTAATGGTTTGCTGAAGTGCCAATCACACAAGTCCATGTCTCAGAGTCTACATTTTTGCTTTTCTATGTTTATTCCAAAGATAACATTGTTCTAACACTTTTATGCGGTGATGGACAGGCGAATTCAAATGGTTCAATGAAACATGGTGCTGATGACATCAGTGGTTCGCTGTCTCCAATGGCAGTACCGGCACAGAAACAGCTCAAATATACAGCTGGAATTGCTAGCAGTCCCATCAGAGGGACAACAGCATTCTCAGACCAGCCACGAAAGGTACATCTCCTGCCTCATACTTTGATTGGGTGCAATTCTTCTTTCCATTTGGTTGAATATTGTAGGGTTGGTTGTGAATGCAGATGGTACCTGTTGGGCACTTGTCAATGGGGAAGAAACTAGCAGTTGCAGGACAAGCAGGAAAGCTCTGGAGATGGAAAAGGAGTCATCATCAGTGGCTGTTACAGTTCAAGTGGAAGTGGCAGAAACCGTGGAGGCTTTCGGAGTGGATTAGACACAGTGATGAAACTATTGTGAGGTCAAAGTCGAGGCTGCACCCTCTTGCAGATATGATATGATTCACCAGTTTGCCATTGTCACATAATCAGATTTTGCCCTACGTGACACCTCTTGGCAAGGAGGGAAACAAGGAAATGTATGCAAGTAATCTCGAGACGATCCACCAAAATCATTTTCTTTTCCCTATTAGCCTACTGGATTCATACTTTAGCAAGATACACTTTTGAGGTGTTAATTGTACATAGAAGTGACTATGTATGCATTCACAAACATAATTCTTTGGCTTAGTAGAAGGTACCCGACCAGAGCCATAGCGGCGGCGCTTGGGAAGTCAATCTCAAACTGTCAACCTTGGTATATATATGCACTGATAGTTTTTAGCATCGGATTAGTGAAAGGTTAGAAATGAACTTTCACTGATTTGGTGCTCATAAATAGCTGTGCGGCTCCCGAGGCTTGACCATTTGGACAAAAGGAGGCTGACTTGAGTACTACCGCTGGGAATCAGGTCAGGTACCTAATACCAGCTCTTATTTTTATCATCATTAGATTTTATTTTTCCAGTTGCAGGTATCGGTAAAGCGGATATGGGAGATTCATGACTTGTCCGTTCTTGACTGATATAGTGAAGATGGACTTGGATAAATTAGTTTGGTTTCCTGGCTTAAATGGCGATCACTGCTTGGACGCATCTTGTAAAGTGATGTCGATGCAACAAATGGTTTCGCCAAAAGTAGTTGTTGGAATAGACTGGAAATGTTGATAATGCGAGGATGGTTTTGGTAGGAGATCACGTGTGAGGTAGTCTCTATTGCTTGGATTTATTTCTTTATATTTTTTTTTTACAATCACAAGAAAAGAAGAGGAAATTCTCTGTGTGTTGGCCTTCTATACTTGCTATAGGTCTCTTGTAATGGTTAATGGTTTCTTTATTTTTTGTGAACTTAATATTGTCCCTGTATCAGTACAGCTATTGATTTTAATTGGAAGAAATTGAGCTCTATAGCATTTTTGTATCCAAAAGGAGTTTTTATTTTTTGACCACCGTCTGCCATGTAATAATACTGGTCCGTCACTTGTATATATATAATTTGGCAGAATGAATGATTTTGCTGTAGTTATTATTTTATTTTTTGTCAATAATTAATACTTTTTTATTAGAAGTTGGTAAAAAGATTCACATTGAAAGGATGTAGAAACCTTGTCAAAGGATTGGAATGTGAAATCAGAATGTGGATTTTATATGTTTGTATAAAAGAGCTTATGAGGCGGTCTAGCTGCACGGACAGTTGAAGAAGTCATCTGTCCTCGAAAGTGGCTGTGGCATAGGTCTATGTTTATGTAAATTGTCTGCAAGATGTCTATCATAAGCAGCCAGAAATTTGTGTTTATCAGGCACTCCGAACTCTCTCACCAAAACTCTTTTTTTCTCTCTTTTTATACTGTTAAAACAAAAAACTATCCATATTCAGGTCAACTGTTTGCCTGTGAACTCTTGCTGGCTTTCGATTGGATCAGTAGGATTACGTTATCAATGTGGTTTTTGAGCTAAAGCCAATTCCACATTCCCCATGTCGACATTGCTGGCAGGCGTGGTAAGGATGACCTAGATTCAGAAGCCATCCTTGATGATGAGATTCGAGTACCTAATGCCAAACTCTCAGGTATTGCAGTTTCTGTACTGGAACTTCCTTCACTTTTACAAAGTAGTGTATTTATAATGTATTCGGAAATCGGCCGTAAACATATCCATTAATACTGGAGAGGGAGAAAAATTATTGCATGGAATCTTGAAAAGCGCCCATGCTGAAAACCCATTGCAATCAAATGGTCAGGCATCGATTTTACATTACATGGATCCCAAAAAAGTGATTGAAAAATCATGTGGCATTCATCACGTTCAAGCTTAATTTTACAGCGACTTTTTTGAGATGTGTGACAAGTAAAATCAAAGTTTGACCGTCTGATGGTACTCCCATGATCTCGAGATCATGTGTGGAATATTGGGACGAAATACGACCTCCATCATCTAATTTAAGCAATCAATTTTTTTTTGTTTTTTGATACGTCCGAGACAGCTTTGACAGCCGAGGAGGAGTGCATGTATATAGATGTGACAGTTGCAAAGCAGCACCAGCGAGAGTAGTGAGGACAAATCCACACTTTGTAAAGACAAGAGAGGGAAACAAGTGTTGAGAGTTGGTCCCCATACTTGGGGAGTATATCAATTGGGCTAACGCCTCTTAGGTTTAATGGCTTTATAGCGGTGCTTTTCAAGATTTCTTGGGCGTGTTTAAAGGTACCCAATGAATATATGAAAAATGACCCACACCTTATAAACTGTGGCACTTGTAGGCCACAGGAAACATTTTGGCCATCCACGTTATCAATGTGGTAGCTCCTTGGGCCCAAAAATATCTCGTTGGATAATTTGAAATCTCTACTCTACCTATTATAATACGGACAGTTGTGAGCGAATTTCTTTTGACATTTTGTATCAAAATGCGCCATGAGATAATTGCAATCCTCTCATATAAGCGTAATTCTTGATTGGGAAATTGATTATAATAAGTTGTCAGTTGAAAATATTATAATAAATTGATTAAAAATATATGCCACATGGCATAAATCAGGACCCTCATAGTCCTGTCTTTGTAGCATCGATAAGTAGAGTTGCTTCTTAATATATTGCACAAAAAATTATTAAAACACTATTCTCTGTAAATTTAGTTGCCCAAAAATTGCTCCATACTAATATACTTCAATGGGAGTAGGGAGGATACGATCGGGCGCACAGCATGACCTGCACCCAGTGGCCAGATTATATGTTATGTGGCATGTGATCAGCCCAAAATAAATCTTACTTTTGGTTGATATATATACTTTTTTGGTTGATCAGTCATGAGACATATAATTTAAAAGTATATATATATATATTTTTTTGCCCTCTATTTGATATGTCAAAAATAAGATAACGCCCTAAAACTTTGCTACATTAATTTTTTTCAATATTGATCACATTTTTAACAGTTCCTGATTGTCGTGAGGGATGCAATATGACGGTCAGCATATGATGGGTTTAGAGATTTCTCTACGCCCAAGGGTGCACAGTCTCTAGCCTCTACTTTTGAATATCTAAAATGTAAGAAAGACTACCTTTCTCCAAAGGTACTCTAATATTGCATCATTTAATTTAGTCCTTCGTAAGTAGAACTCCTATATGCATTTGAGTACCGTTAAATCCACCCACCCAATCTTTTAATTTACTCACGTTGAAACTTATTGACTACTTTGAATCTGACGATGTAGATTGTTTTTCATCCCAATCTTTCACATGATGCATCTTGAGATCATACTTTTACCATCTACCGTTAGTTTTTAATTTAACATAGTATCTATTCCAAAAAAGTGACCTTAACATCATGTGGAACTCATCAGACTCAAATAAGGCCACTTTTTGAGATGTGTATCATGTGAAATAAAAAATATATCGTCCGAACGATTTGTATGGTCGGATTCAGCATTTATAAAGACGACCTTACGTTCCACCTACTTTTATTCTTATATACTTAAGGAAAGGTTTTCAAACTCGAAATCAATGTATGGATGGGTCTGCCCAAATCACGGATCTCGAGTTGGATTGGCCATTCCAAAGGTGAAGTTACCATGAGGAAAAAGCAATTAAAAATATCAAAGTAAATAGAAAAATTACAGAAAAATACTTGAAAATTATATAACAATGATTCAAAAAATGGGAGGGTTTATTTGCAGCTGAAAATATCAAAATATTTTTTTTAAAAGCCCTGTTATTTTTTGGACTTATGTCATAAAAAAACACCATCTAAGTCGTCTAATTTGAAAGTTATATAAAAATCTTTGATACCAAAGATTGACATAAAGCACAATCTTTATCAAACGATCTAACATAGTCAGAGCTCATCATTTGATCTAATGGTTCACTATTTTGAATTGATGGAGACCGTGTTTCGTGTCAAGAAATCGAGTACATGTGATTGAGATGAGTACGTCAACATGCACGTGTTTGAGTTATAAGAAAAGTAAAACTTATAATGAATACATAAGAGAAAATTTGAAAGTGATATCTATCAAAGAAAAAAAATTGTGAAATGTAGCTTGTACTGTTTGGACATGTCCCCCGGAAGTTCCAAAGGAAAATCATGGACAAGACTACAAGCATAAGGAAGAAACAAAAAAGAAAAGAGGAAGAGCATTAAAAACTTTGAAGGGAAGAAGTGAGAAGGGTCATTAAAGATTACATGATGATAATGTAGATGGTATAGGATAAGAGAGAGTGGACAGTATTACAATCACATTACACACCGAGCAATCATATACATCCGATTCGACTTTAATATTGCACAAAAAATCTATCTATTTTTATCATGTGAATAAGAGTCTAAAGATCATCATAAATGAATCACATCTAAACTTCGCATCCGAGAGGTTCATTTTGTAGTGCATTCATTTAAAAAAAAAATAAAAATTGTAGTGCATTTAGGCTCATATTCGCATGCGAACATTTTTTAATTAATGCTAGGATCAAGGGAGCACTTACGGGCACAAGAGAAGTTGGTCTCTGCACATAAGTTAAAAGAAAGATTTGGTATTTTGGAGACCTATGTCGTGAAAATAACATGTAAGTTGTTTGATATAAAGGCCATGATCTACAAATACTTAATGTAAAAGATTGGCATGAAACACGATATTTATCATATATGATTAAATGCATTCAAAAGCTATTGTCTAAGTCAACAATTGATTACATTGAATCATGTGTTAGCCGATTAGTGATATTGTTTTATACCAATCTTTTGCACTAAAGATTTTTGGATCATGACCTTTAAATGAGACACCTTAGATGTGTTGTGCAAACCCCCCTGGAAAGACTTTACATGTCCAATCTCGTTAATGGCTTTCACGCGTGAAAAAGACAATCAATAAATCAAATAACAAAAAATACAAAATAGTAGAGAGAGAAAGAGATCACACCACAAACAAGAATAAATTTACGTAATTCGGTCTAAGGCTACGTTCACGGGTAATCTAACAAAGTATTTTCACTATCAAGAAAAAGATGCACAAAAGCTACAAACAATTGAAATCATATTCTCGAATCTTACCCAATACAAGAGAACTCCTAAGATGTAAGCACAAAAACAAAATCTCCAAGTTCTCCCACATAATATCCACAGTGCACTCTCATAAAAAACCCTAAACAGGTTTACCAAAGTACTCCACATGAGAGCCACACTTGTTAACTTAAATCCCAAGTTCTCCTCATAAGAAAGACTCAAAAAATCCTAAATGAGTTTTCCAAAGCTTTACAAACAAATCTCAAAATCTCTTTTCCACCCAAATTCGTCCATGAGGTTTTCCTTATATTGAAGCCTTGACAATTAGACTACTTAAGCCTAGACAATTAGACTCCTTATATTGAAGCCTTGACAATTAGACTCCTTACCAAAGCAAAACTGCTTATTATGGAACCAAGATGTAATTGCACTAGCTCGGGCAAGTTTGGTTCTCGCTCTAGCGACCCGAGATGTTTCAAAACCATACTTCTCACTCACTCGGGCAATACTAAACAAACCAAGTCCCAAAAAGGACTTCTTGTTGATATTGAGTTAGCTTGGGCGAATTCCATTCTTGTCCAGGCGACCTCCAAATTGAGACAGAAACACCACAAGATGATGTTTTCATATGGTATAAGTTTCCAAAATGCCAAGTCATTTGGTTAAATTATGGGAAAGGGCCAACTTCTCATATGCAAGTAATGGCTGCATAAGATGAATCCGATCTAGAGATTGGATCCATGCACCACATGGCCACGTGGTGCGAAGAGTGAATAGACCAATTGAAATTTAATCTCATACACAGGGCCGGCCTTGGACCAAGGCCAGCCAAGCGACTGCCTTGGGTCCCCGATTTTGAGGGGCCCCCCAAAAAAAATCTACTTTTAAAAATTAGGTTTGTAAAAAAAAAAAAAAAAAAAAAAATTGTATATAAAGGGCCCCCGATTTCCAGGTGCCCCCAAATCTCCAATGCGACATGGTTTTTGAAATTTTTTTTAAGGTTTTAAAACTCATTTTTTGCAAAAAAAAAAAACTAATCATTTCTTTTTCTTCCTTTGTTATAAAACCCATGAAAAAGAAGGGAAGGAAGAAAAAAAAAAAATGAAGAATAAGAAGAAAAAAAACTAAAACCCATTTTCTCCACACTACTTGCCGACGCCATTATCTCCTTCGTGCAAATCCTTACTACTACCTAAAACTAAGAAGAAACCTCGGCTACATGCTACAGCTAAAGCTAAATTAAAAGCTTTGGATTTCAAAAGCAAATAAATTTTGTTTTATTTGCTTTTGGATTGGCAATTGTGCTATTTAATAATATGCTATTGTAGTGTGATGGGCCTATGCACCTTCGGAAATAGGGATCGACTATCGTAACCGTGGTTTAAATACCAAATGATGTTTAAACGACCGTACACCATCTATTGGTTTATGATATTGGAAGTCCATACCGTTAAATTTTTTTGTCATTAATTGAAAGGCAATAGATCCAAAAATCACACTTTTTAGGAGATTCCAATCACATGATATGTGCACTCTGATATCAACAATTGTTCTTAAGTTTGATGGTCGACTCATATTGACCTATTGGCTACTGCCTTTCTTTCCATTTTTATCTTTTTTATTTAAAAGATTTTTGAACTTGAACCGACATACTGCCTACCGCCTTTTAATTTACTCTTGGTTTTCCATGGAAAAACGAAAATGCCATGTGATTTATTAAAAAAAATTCCTATTTTCCGTTAACCTGTACCTAATCTTGATACCATTAAACGGTACCTTTATTTATAATCCACGCTTCTTCATTTTCAAATCGGGTTGCATGTTTTTAAACGGTTTACTACTTTGAATAAGACAATGGAGGACGTTTTTAATCCCAATCTTTGATACAACAAATCTTGAGATCATGGGTCTACCATCAAAGGGTCAAATTTTGATTCAATGTAGCAAAAATCCCAAAAGCACAACATCAACATAGGCATACTCACATTTTTGGGATATGCCGAGGAATCAAAATCCGACTCTCTGATGCTACGAACATGATCTCAAGATCTATTGTGTCAAAGATTGGGATGAAAAATGATCTTCATCGTCTTATTTAAAAGAGTCAACGATTTAAGAACAGAAAACTCGACAACGAAAAATCTGTTCTTATAATAGACTTATAAGTACTTTAAACGGACCAAAATTAGCCTCACTAGTATATATATGTGTTCTAATTACGTCAAAGAACTTTTAATAAACTAATAAAATAAAGTTCGGCAAAATTCGGAGCATATTTAAAAAAAAATATATGAAATTTATCGAAATTTTGACCAATTTACGGTTCGAGTCAGGACCGAAATCGAAATCGAGATTTTGATCCATGCCAACGCCTCTCTCCTCTTCTCTTCAAAACTCTTTCTCTCTCTCCAGCCCCTCTCTCTCCAAACCCTCTCCCCTGTGCCTCTCAATCCAGGTTCAAGCGTCAGAGAAGAGAGAGACAAAAAAGCAAGAGGGAGGAAAGAAAAAATTTTAGAGAGAAAAAACAAAATGAGAAATTTTAGGAAAAAATCGATCGTTGTTTACCAATGTGAATGGACGTATGAGATATATAGTAGAGAGATATATATGTAAAACAAAATTTGAAAAAATTGCATCCCCTGTATTCTCTCGGACGCATTACTCAAATTAATCCTAACCTATTAAATAAGGAAAACAAATAACCTTACCTACAGGTGCTTTAATATTAAAGAAAGGGGCATAAAAGTAAATCAATTACACTACAATAACCGCTCTCTATCACTTCTCCACTATCAAATATCTCTCCCTAATTCCATTGAATCTGGTAAGCTTCAACTACAGTTTAGAAATGGTGTGCCAACTCTATGAACCGTAGGATTCACAGATATTTGGATCTGCCTATCTTTCATCACGTGTCTTTAGATAATGAGATCCCCTCAATTTCGAAAATGGGGCAAATACTTGCACACGAGATTTGTACCACTGCACATACTCTAAAAGGAAATACTTGATATTTTTAGCACTTTTTGCCACGTTGAGCACCATCTAAACCGTTTGATTTGAAGGCCATGGCGTAAAGATCTGTTGGTATCAGAGATTGACATGAAGTAAGATTTCTACCACGTGATTAAGGACGTTCAAAGCTCATCATCTTAGTCAATAGTTGGCTGTGTTGTACCAAATGATAGGGATCATGTTTTATGCCAATCTTTAACACCAAAGATCTGTATATCATAGCTTTCAAAT
The DNA here is from genome assembly GCA_021018995.1 of Chloranthus sessilifolius. Lineage (NCBI taxonomy): Eukaryota > Viridiplantae > Streptophyta > Magnoliopsida > Chloranthales > Chloranthaceae > Chloranthus > Chloranthus sessilifolius. The sequence goes on along the minus strand of CM037584.1, from coordinate 22,368,996 downwards.
TAGACGTCTTAGATGGTGTTTCAAGTGGTACAAGTCTCAAAATTATCAAGTCTTTCTTTTTAATCATGTGCAATGGAACAAATCTCTGTGTGCAAGTAGTTGCTCCCTTTGAAAAAATAATAGCAGTTTAAGTGAGCTAATATATTGTGATGGTGTGAACCATGTGACACAAAAATTGTGCCAGTCACATGGAATTAGGGCTTTCAATGGGTCGGGTTAGGGACGGGCCTCCCCAACCCGACCCTAACTTAGGCGGGCTTTGATATTCCCACCCCTAGTTCTAACTTAGGCGGGTTGGGGCTGGCTCTAGTTGAGTTTTGGGCTTCATTGGTTATTGGTATTTTGTCTAATTTTTTATAATTTTTTTGTCAGTTCTAATTTTTTATTATTATTAAAGCTAGAGAAAAATATTTCAAATGAAGACAAAGAAAATCTTAAGACCTCCCTTTATAAATATTTAAATTACTAAAATATCTTTAAAACTATCTGCCTGATAAATCTAATGGTAATATTTTAAATTACTAAAATATCCTTACAACTATCTACCATATAAATCTAATGGTAATATTGAGTGCTATTTCAGTAATTTGATTTTAAATAGTACAATATAGTTTATGAAAAATTACAAACGTAGGACAAATTTGTTGAGGACAAAGTGCAGGTGGCTGACGTGGAGCAACGCTGCACCGACCTGCATTAATTGGGCCCCATCGCACGCATTATTTGTCAAAAAAAATTGTGGCGAATTTTTTTTATATTATAAAATAATATGAAACAGGGGCTCCATTTTAAGAACTCACCTTAGGCCCCCAAAATGTCAGGGCCGGCCCTGCTCATACACCAAGGCCCTATTCAAATTGCAGGATAAGCACCGATTCCTAGTTTTAACCTCGGAAAGTACCTATTTTCGAAACTTTCCGAGTAAATCTACCACTGGAGAAGTGACGTGAGGTCACACCATTTCTGAGAAATCTAAGTGTCGTACCATATTCAATTTCCGAGTAAATTGCTCATAAATCCTACGAATCTGAGTTTAATGGGTATACTCCTCTCTCTAAGGCACACCGAATTTCTTACCTACATGGCACCCTATTTTCTCTCTTTTTCTCTCCTTATTCAGAAGTATTAAAAGGCTGGTATTACTACACCACCATTGTTTGTTAGAGCCACATCACGTAAACAAAGGAAAAAACATTGACTTCTTCATGTCAAATGTTGGCTATCTTTTTTTATCCAAATCTTTTACATAATAGATCTTGAGCCTACTATCAAACAGTCAGATGATGATTTTCAGTTGACACACATCCTAAAAAGTGAATGTCAACGATGTTTGAGTATGAGATTACATTCACTTAGCGGGATGTGTGCCACATGGAATCAATATCTTACTGTGGGATGGTAGGCCTATGATCTCCATTTCCACGTGCACCTCCCGGGAATCTCCATCAAGTCAGGGCACCAGAAATTCGAGGCCCTTTCCAAAACCCATCCAACCTACTTGCCGCTCAACTAGCCTGATCACCTTATCAAACACCACTTGTGCAGCTCGTGCCTCAAATTATCCAACCACCAAGCATTTCAAATTACCTAGTGCGTCTAAGTTTGGACTCAAAGGATGATACTCTAGAGCATTCAATGGAGTTAGAGGATGATCAGGACCCCGATTAGACACCTCTCATGCAGCATCCTCGTGATGATAGCTCGGACAAAGAGAGCAATTCTCACATACATACGATGACTATCTCATACTCTTCCGATGAATGGGGTGGCAATGCGCAACCTCGTAATCATCTTTAGGATTTTATTCGCTTTTACTGTGTTCTATTTTTGTTTTTAATTTTGTAATTTACTTTTCAATTAAGTCGCTTCTAAATGGCGTGGGTTAATGAAGAATGTATTTCCCTTATTTGTACAAGCGTGTTGATTGTGTTATTATGATAGAAAACGAAATAGTGTAACTGTAGGAATCAATTTTGCACAATTGCACCAACCAAGGTTCAAAATCTCATATTTCGTTTCGGTAGGGACTGAAACAGAAATTTTGAAATTTCGGTTTCAAATTTTTGAAATTTTGGTTTCCAAATTTTGAAAATTTGAAATCTTCAAAGGGGCTGAAAATTACCAAAAATTTATGATTTTGTTTCGGTTTCGGTGGGAACCGAAATCTAAATTTTAGCCCACCGAAACCGAAATTTCGGACATTTCGGCTGAAATTTTGAACCATGGCACCGGGGGAAGTGTTCAGTCTCTCATGGATTATGCATCGGCCAAAAATAACCTTCGAATATATACGACACGGTATCGAATGCACTACAGTTATTCTTACGGTCATACAATATCTCTAAACTAGACTGATTCTGTGTTTTTTTTTTTTTTTTTTTTAAACACATAAAATCTTTCGTTTATGAGAAAAGTCGGGAATCGGAGCATTTCTGAGGTATGAAAGAACACACTTGAGAAAAGTCAAGAATCTGAGTTAGCTAGGAATCGGTAAGAAACTGACTTGTTAGGAATCGATAGGAAACCTCCGTTTCCAAACGTTTTAGCATATTATACAGTTTTCAAACGTTTTAGAAAAAAAGGGTTTCACATATTTATTTACTTCTAATTTCCGTGAGATTACAAACTTAGTCGCACGTGCTAAGCAAGTTGTCAATATGAATTTACTTAACTATCCTTCTACAAAAGGTAGTTTAGAAGCCAAAAATCTCTTATATTTTATCTGTAGAAGGCCAAAAAAACCCTACTCAGGAGCTTCCTTCTCCTTTAGGGCCTATTTGGATAAAAACACGGGAAACATGGGAAAGTAAAATAATATTCCTATATTTTTCCATGGATACTTAAGTTGTAGGAAGCCATGGTATTCCTTTGTTTCCCTTTGTTTTTTGCTGTTTGGATAACCACATTGCTAGCTGGGAAAATGCAGGATTAATCAAATCCTGCATTTGGATATATAAGCAGGAAATTGTAGGAAAATAACATATCCTAACAAAAAAAACAGCCAAATAACTAAAAAATTATATATGTATTGAGATTTTTTTTCTCTTTACATATATTATTGAATTGTTCTAGTGGTAGACTTGGTGCTTTGTGAACCTCCAAAAATAAGTCTGTACAACACCTAAATAGATGGAGGGGAGTTTAAAAATAAGCCAAAATTGTGGGACTTAGTTAAACAAAATTAAAGAAGAAATATTTATTATGAAAACAAATACCATAAAAAAAATTATTTGAAGATTTTTGATAATTTTAGGTGGTCAAGATAATTTTGGATGGATGAGAATCCACTAATATAAATTAGGACCCCTAAAGCTTAGTAACAAATTTTTAGAAAGTTTGGGTGATCAATTAACCACCCAAGTTATAACATGGTTCTGCCTCTGATTTTTGGGGATGTGTGCCATATAAAATAAACATCAAACCGTCTGATAGGGGCATCATGATCTTAAGATCTATCATGAGGAAGATTGAGAAAAAAAACAATCTCCATCGTCTTATTCAAGTCAGTCAATGGTAAAATGTGAAGATAATTTCTGACCCTTTGAATGTCATCCAAACAACGGGAATCTCGGTAATTCATTTGCCGCATATAAGTTTTCCCTTATTTCCCCTAGTTTCCCTTGAAACCAAGCAGGCCTTTAGGGTAAGGTTGGTCGTCTTCTCCAAAGGCCATTAAAATTTTCGAAGAAGCAATTGGTCATCTTCTCCAAACATCGTGTGTCATTAAAACTCTTAAGATACAAAGGTATGAATAAATTATGCGCCATTAAAACCTTAAGATCTAGGGCCGTTAAAACTAAAAATATCAATTTGAATTATGGTGGAGATGAGATCATTTCTTCAAATTTCTCAAAGTTGGAAGTTAATATTATTTGCAAATATGCATTGTGATACTAGTTTCTTTTATGATCGTAGAGTATATGTGTTGATTTCAAGGACTTTTTTCAATGTATACTAATTAAGATAAACAGACTAATAATTTTTTTCAAATTTGTGATTGTGATAAAAGGTTGGAACGACTAGGCGATGGAGAAATGAATACCTAAAATTGGTTGTTTAGGAAAAGATGAATACACCGAAGGTTTTTTAGCTGTTAAATCTAATGTTTATAAAATGGGTAGAAAGGTAAATTCATTATCAGCCAAGGTGTATCTCACACCCATTTAAACTGCTAAAATCCGTGAAAATCCTATTTGCTAAAACGTTTGATTTTTCTATATTAAACTGAAAGGTTTGCAAAATAAGGACGTTTTTCTACAGTGCCGTTCATTAAACTCCCTCATGTTGAGTGAATCCTACGTTATATTTGGCCTTTCGTTTTCTCCTCGGTCTTTTTTTTCTTATCTAAATTATTTCCCTAGAGGAATTGTGTTACAATCAAGGTATCAGAATTGAGTGATACTGATACGTATCAACAATATATGGGTATTTTGGCCATTTAATACCGATAAAGCCGCTCAATATTGTATCAGGCCATACCGGTATATACCCGCTACCGATACCCAATTTAATACCTTGGTTACGATCCCTAGGTGATATCAAGCCTTCTATCTACATGATTTCAAGCAACAAAACAAATGACTGCTCCCTGCAGTATTGGAGCTAGCGCTGAGACTTTTGATATATTTTTGTACATAAAATAATATAGGGCACGACTCTCCTAACCGATATTTAAGCATTAAAATGTTGCGTAAATGATTATGTCATTGATAGAATCACTACAAAAAATAAGACTATTTTGATGTCGTTATCAAAACTACCGCTATTAGTCTCGTTGCTACTAAAATCTACCTTAACAGAAAGTGCCGCTGAAATCCCTTATTTTTGTGGTGTGTGTAATCCAATGGATCATAATTTGAAAGGCATTAGGCTCAAAAAGCAGATTTTTTAAGAGGTTTTAAACAGTTGATCTGTGCACTCCAAAGCCAACCATTGTGTTTAATTTTAATGGCTGACATTTAAATCCGCCAATCAATGGTTCACAATCATTTATGAATATGATTCTTTACTTAACGTATTTTCCGATGATGGATTAATGCTGAAACCGTTTATATTAATCATAAATCAATGTCATATGATATATTAGAAAATTTCACTTCAACGGTCGGAGAAAAAAATAAATTTAATAGAGTTGTGATAGATCCTTTAAAGTTTAAACACCACTTGCTACTTAAATATTTATAAAACATTTGGACTACTTGACACGTTAACCTTTTTGCGTGCCTAAAATACCCTTGGATTTTACAACAGTCATATCACTGGTGACGTGACAGATATGTAATCACAGATAAAGACGGAAAATTTAATACCATATGTGATCACAGTACGTAATGGGCTATATTTTATAGAGTAATTTTAAATCCACATAAAATTTGTGAGGTTTTTTGGGTTCAAAACAAATTAATTGCATCGACTCAGAAGATAGAAACTCTTTATCATTCCAATATTTGACACGATTGATCTTGAGATCATGGGCATAACATCAAATGATCATTTTCTTATTTTATATAATACACACCAAAAAAAAATAACCTTATAATCAATTTTAAGCTTTCACTTAATGTTAAGGAAATGTTTTTAACATGTGTATTATATGGAATAAAATACTAACCGTCTAATGGTACACTCATGATATCAAGATCCATCATATAAAAGATTGGAAAGATAAATAATCTCCATCATCTAATTCAGTGTAATCAACGTATTTCAGCGTAAATGAACTCAACAAAGCGTTGGATATATTTAAAGGTACTCTATTTTATATTTTATGTTTAAAAGATCTAAAATTACGTAAGCCGCCCGAGTGCGGGCTGACTTCCTTCACTCGTCAGTGACACGTGAAACTATTCATATTCAGTGGTGTATTATAATTTGAAGACTATGATCTAAAGTGTCTAAACATCATTATCCTTTAAAATTAGGGACCAAATCTCCCAACGTCATTTAAACGCTAAATAGTGGTTAAATGATCTTATATCATTTATTAGCATTTAATTTTGGAAATTTATATAATTAAAGTAATATATCATAAATTGGAGGGTTATGAGTCTAAAAATCACAATTTTTAAGAGATTGAAACCATTCAATTTATCCACTCTAATGTCAACAGTTATTCTTAATTTTAATGGCTGATAAAAAAGTTGTCCCATCAGTTGGCTTACATCCTCCACTTAGAAGCATGATACGTTTTTGGTAGAGACATGTCTCATTGATAGATTGATCATAGATGTGTGCCACATGGTACAATAATAAATTATACTTAATGGTGTGAGATAAAGAGTGACTTGTTAGTGGTATAAGATCATTTGGTGTTTAAATGTCTGGTCAGTAGCCATTATCCTGTAAAATTAACTCCTCTGCTGTGAGAGAAAAAAGAAGATGGTTTTGGTTGCAGCGGTAGTGGCTAAGTTGTCGATCTTGTATTTATTCAAGTTAACTCCTCTGCTGTGGCCGTTCAATCTTTACCTTCCACTTGGACGGCAGATTTCGAAGATGCTCCACACGCTTGCCATCTCCTCCACAGTATTGGTATTTGGGGTAGGCCAGATCTTGACCGTTCAAATACGCGATGATCACCGGTATAACAGGAGATGGGAGAGAGCCGTCCGCCTTCTATGCCGCGAACTGCTGCCCGACCGTGGCAACTCCAACGAAGCCAGGCTTCATTCGCTTCTCACTCTCTCTCTCTAAAATTCAACTGCCTCAATGTCCCCTGCTTTTTAATTTTTATTTTATTTTTGTTGCCGTCTCCTTGTTTAAGATCTCGTGATCAAAACCTGTTTGTGCATTAGCAATACTAGCAAGTAATATGTGCTTAAGTGTGAGAAGTATTTTCTTCTTCTTTTTTTTCTTTTTTTTTTCTTTTTTTTCTTTTTAATTTATTTGGTTTGGGCGGGCGCCCGGGGGGGTGGTTCGCTAAAAGAGATCCCGTGAAACGGTCTTCCACGGATGTCAAGGCTGTGAAATCCTTGGAATCCTTTGCGCAAGACGCGTGTAACTAGGGATGCAGATTCGTTTCACCGAATCGAAACGGAAAATTTCGGTTTTTAGTTCAGTTCAACCTGAATTTAAACCGAACTGAAATGAATAGATTTGAGTTTTTTCAATTTACTAAACTGAAACCGGAAAAAACTAAATCGGTCGGGTTTTGGATTTTTTTTTTTAACCATTTTTTCTAATTTTTTCCAAAAAAAATTCGGTCTTCTAATCCTAGCTATTCGGTTTTCGGTTTCCTCCAATTGGGGACCGATTCTGTTTGGCCAATTTTTGGGTTAGGTTCTGGTTTTGGGTCAAAACTTGCATCCCTTGATGTAACCTTGTACGAGTAGAATCAAGTGAAGGAGAAACTAGTGGTGCATTTTAAAAGTTTGATTTTCCTCTCGTTTTGCTATTATCCAAAATAGCCTATTAATTTTAGCCTCTTGAGAATGGATTAAAATCTCGGCCGAAACATTTTTGTTTCGGGCATTCTTGAAACGAAACCGAAACCGAAATCTAAGTCCATATTTGTATGAACTCAAAAATTTCTACCAAAATTTTGATTAAATTTTTTATTTCGGTTTCAGTCATGCCTGAAATCGAAATTTTGATTTGCTCTTAAGTCTTACCCACTGATGTGAGTAATCACTAGAGATGGCTGTCAGCGCGTGCACAAGTCAGTCCAATTTGGGAGGGCTGATCCGAAAATAAATTACTCAGGCATATGCCCTCACAAAGGGAGGGTGCAAATCTAAGATTTGGTGCCCAACCAGACAAAGGAAACTCAATTCTTGCATCATACAGGCAGGCCTTTTGGAGCGTAGCTTATACCTGGCACAATTAATAATTAGGCCGGGCCAGCACACTTATGAATCAGGCCTACTTGCGGATCACCTGTGCTGAACTGATCCATTTATCTGTAACATGGGATCTCAATTGAAGTGCAGAAGAGGCACTGAGTCTGGCTAACTGGAGACTCAGCCACGATTCGTTTGACGACTCTAGACCAGATCAACATTTCTTGCCTGGATTCTATCATTGACTACCACATGTGTGCCAGAGAATTTGTGTTTTTTATTTGGTATTTGAGAGAAAAGCTTATAACTGAATTTGAAGACGAAATAAGCTCTAATGCCTAACTATTAGGCATTTGAGAAAAAAAAAAAACTCGGTGGGATTACTTGATATCGATCCAGCCAAATATCGATCCAGACGATGGGAATTGTGTTTTGCTTCAATCTTTGACACTAGTGATGTCACGACCCGAAATTCTACCCCATCCCGAGGGCCTAGAATTTCGAGTTATGACCCGCACATATCCCGGATATGCTAAGCGGACATACACCTAATCAGAGTTTTCGCGCAATAATGGTTCCACGAAATCCATGAAAGCCAACACATAAAGGTGGAAATAAAAGCAGTCATAAATAATGAATAAATGCAATAGAATCAACAAATCTACCAATAAAACATAATTCGAAGTTGGAGACAAATCCGATAAAGGAAATCATAAAATTAATGATAATAATAGGGATCCAATCTACTACCAAGTCTGCAACGATCAATATCCAGCACTCGGATCGAAATCAACACCGTAGTCTCCTAGTACTCAACACTCATGGATCAATGAAATCGGCGTCATACCGGATCTAGATGACCGACGCCTACTCCACTAGCGTAATCACCGCAATGTTAGATTATCGTGGGATGAGTTTACTCAACACGTAAACTCATGGGATACACCACCAATCCACATACTACTACTCGTGCATTGTGGGTGCATCTTGTGAGTGATAAATATAACATGTCAAAGCGGATAGCAAAAAAATGATAAAATCACATGCATATCGTAAAGCTCATATCATAAATGCAAGACCACGATCTGAACACTCATATCTTAACGTCTTACCATATCTCATAACATATCATATCATGTCTTATTATCATTCTCGACATACGCCATATCGCGAGCGTAACTAACATACTCGTGAAATCCTAAACGACTGCATCAGTCATGCCGAGCTACCATGGGAGGGTCAACATAGTATCATACCACCATATCATAACGCCCTCGTGTCATACTCATACTCCACCATCCAGCCAATGGGGAGACATAATGGCCAAACTTACTCATAACATACTCATACTCATAATCTCTCCTAGAGATCCGTCTTGACTGAAAGACGTTATTGCCCTTACGGTGGCTTGAGGCAAGCACGCTGAGACTTAAGTTCTTTATCTTTTGCTGGCCTACACAGCGATGTCTTATTATCGTACTCGTATCATAACTTATCTTATTTCATACTCATATCTTATCATACTCTTATACTTAATCCTAGGAAAAACTATAGTGAGGCAACTTTCCTCATTCACGCTTCCCAAGGAAAAGGTTCCGTAGTAGCATGGATGTACTTCATGTGACAGCCCATACTATCATAGAGGTGTTGCATCCGTACATGGACGCCAATATTCCGAGTTTCACGTGTTCGTAGAAGAAACTTCACCACAGGCAAAGCCTATGGTCGAACCTCATAACTTAACTCATAACTCATACTATCATATTTGAACTCGGGGTGATCGGATCGCCGTATATGCCACCGTATACGAGGTTACACTGAATTCACACTCACCCGACTCGTCATGGGTCCCATTCCACCATGAGTTGTAAGGCATGTGAATACGGTGTATTTCTCGCTTCGATACCATCTCAGCGAATCACCACGCCCAAGCATAGGCATGATCTCATACACTCTCGTACTCATGATCTAACATATCCTAACTCGTATAAATTGATTAAATTATAAATACAAAAGTATCACACATACAGAATGGTTTACACTTAGATTTTGGTTATATTTATGTTTATATTTATTTACATATCACACCAATATAATTATAGAATATGGTTATAAGTATGATTTTGATAATCGTAAAGGTCAGAGTTCGGTTTCATAAAGACATCGAAGTTCTAACACTTTATGTTATCGGTGGTCGTTGAAGCGATAAAAGCGAAACTTTTATATATTATTATTTATCATTATTAAATGCCCAAATTAAATATTATTATTTTTAAAGTTAAGTACATCACGACCATCGATCGCAAAGTGCAAGTGCACTAAATTTTTTTTGGTCGTGTAAAAGTGAAATTTTGGTGTGAATCAGGTCGTCTATTCGGATGAGAATCGATCGATTGAAAAAAATGAAAATCGATAGATCAGATTTAATAAGGTGTAAGTTGTCGTTTGGCTCATGATTGATTGGTCGATTTTAATAGGTCAATCCATCGATAAAAAGGAAACTAATTGGGCTCTGACAGGGGATACTACTACTCATATATCTTATAAGATAATTTTATAATATTAAAATAAGGTAGTACTCAAGTACATTTATTTTATATGATAATAAAATATAAGTATATAATATTTATTAATTTTATATTACTATCTAAAATCACTTTCTCTTTAAATATATCATAATATATTGTAAAAGATATTTTAATTAATTTAATACCATCCTATGAAATGAAATCAGATGTGTTGATCTAAATCGGATGGGCCAAAGTCCAACATCAGATGGGTCACGATCCACGTCAGATGGGTCACGGTCCAACATCAGATGGGTCACGATCCACGTCAGATGGGTCAAGATCCAACATCAGATGGGTCAAAGTCCGACATCAGATGGGTGACGGACCAACACTAGATGGGTCGCAGTCCGACATCAGATGGGTCACGGTCCAACATCAGATGGGTCACGATCCACGTCAGATGGGTCAAGATCCAACATCAAATGGGTCACGGTACGACATCAGATGGGTCATGGACCAACACCAGATCGGTCGCAGTCTAACATCAGATGGGTCACGGTCCAACATAAGATGGGTCACAGACCTCCTACATCAGAATCCCACGTGGCAACCTAAGTATGAAGTTGTCTAACGCTTAAGTTGCTTATTTAGTGCTAACTCATCCTCTCTATCGACCATATATATATATTACCTCTCATGGGAGAAAATTCAAACTCCATCGTTGGGCATTATAAGGTGATCCCGTGGTAGGTTCTCCAGTTTTAGAGTCAATACTCAATTGAGACCTCATGATATTAATAATAATATTACTTATTAAAATTTGATCACGCCTGCATGATTTATATCGTTTGAAAATTATAGCATTGGGAAATAATTATATATGTATATATATATTTTTTGTTTTGATAAGTAACCGTAAGATTTATTGTTGCCTGTTAATATAAATGTAGTCACTTCTTGATTTTTATTGTATAGAGTCTTATGTTAAAATAATCTATGTAATATCTTTTTCCTTAAAATAAGGTCTTAGATACTACATGGGACCTTTTGTAAACGCTGGACTTGGAAATATGTTTAAAATAGGTCATGGGTCTATATATATACAAATGCTTAGTTTCTAGAAAATATAAAATATTATAAAAATTTTAAGAAAATTATAGGTTTAAATCATGGTTGCGTAGATTTTTAGTTTGAACTCAGATTCATGATTTTATAATGTCCATAAAATGTCTTTTACTAGAGGGATGATGGAATAGAGTATTAATCATTTGTGTTATTTTTAATTGTTAAAATAACAAAGTATAAAAAAAATAATAACATTAACAATTAGGAAAATAATTATGACTAAATTACAAGCAATCACATCTAGGGCAAAATAAATAAAATTAGACTATAAGCAATCACATTTAGGGCAAAATAAATAGGACTAAAATATAAGCAATCACATCTAGGGCAAAATCAATAAGATTAGATTATAAGCAATCACATTTAGGGCAAAATAAATAGGACTAGATTATAAGCAATCACATCTAGGGCAAAATCAATAAGATTGGATTATAAGCAATCATATTTATGCTAACTACTTTACTCATTTTAAAATAATATTATAAAGAGTGAAATAAAGTTTATTTTATTTAGTCCGTCGATACGCGATCGAACGTATCCTACGCGACGGGATCTGAGAAGAATGAGATGGATGGATGGGTACCCACCTCTTGAAGCGTGACCGACAGATCGACGACGATTAGGGCGATAGAGATCTACGCGTCCACGATGATCCGTCCATGATTACGCCCGCCTTCTTCCACCACGATTTGACATTTAAAACACTACGGTGTTCTTTGTGGAAGAATACACAAGAAATTTAAAAGAGATTTGGGTGTTTTTAAAGAAGGGTGGCCAGAGAAGAAGATGGAGTGACGGCTAGGGTTTTTAAGAAGAATTCTTATAATAATGATTTAGGGTTCTCCGTAACTTTCTTATTTATAATATATGGGCATTAATTCAGTGCTAAGCGGTCGCACCAAATAAGGGTGTATAGGCTTTTAATTCAAAGTTTAAAATAAAGGTTTAAAACTCACGTAGCAAGGTTTGATCCTTAGACCTCTTATCTATATCCAAAGCCTTTCAACCACTAAGCTACAACACAACTTGTGTCAAATAAAGACAATTTTAAATATAATACCTCTTTAAAATCAAAATGTGTATTTTCTCAATTATGGTAGGTTCTGGTGTAGAGCACTAACACCATGCAAGGTATAAAATACAATCTAACACCAATAAAAGAAAGTTCAAAAATTCGGGTTGTTACAAGTGATCTTGAGCAAGGATCAAAATATCGGTAAATCGATATGTATCGTTCTGACCTCCACGACGATATGTATCAGGCATCAGCCGATACATTGAATTTTTATTTTATTTTTTTGATTGTCTATACAATCGATGGCGACTCTGTATACAATCGCTATCGATTGTGGAGACAATCGAAATATATATATATATATATATATATATATATATATATATATATATTATCGGACGATACATTGTCCGTATTGGACGATAAGTACATTATTTTTAAGGGGGTACGATACAATGGCTTTGTATCGTACCGCTCAAGTTCAAAACCGATACGTATCGGACGATACATATCGGTATCGGACGATTTTTTGACCCATGATCTTGAGGCCATGAATGTATCATCAGACGATCAATTTTTTATTTCACATGGCACAAATTTCCAAAAAAATGACCCTAAAGTCACGTGACACACATCACCCTCAAACATAACTTTAGGGCCACTTTTTGGGGATTTGTGCCATGTGTAGTGTGGAAGATTGGAGCAAACAAGATCTCTATCATCATATTTAAAGCAATCAATGATTTTTTGTGTTTCAAGATTCCGAGAGCGTGTTTAATTTATTTATTGGGTACTCTATTCACTCTACTTAATTACTGAGGGTGCCAACTGAAAACCCATTGATTGTGTTAAATTAGACAATGGAAATCAGTTTTTTATCGAAATCATCATTCAAATCTTCCGTAATTTGGAGACCATGGGAGTATCATGAAACAGTTAGTTTTTTATTCCATATGACACAAATCAGAAAAAATGACTCTAAAAATATCTTAAAAGTGACCGTCTGATACGTCCATGGTCTCAAAATCCATTTTATAGAAGATTGGATGAAAACCCATCTCTATCGTCTGATTCAACATAGACAATGGGTTTTCAGCAAGGTATCAAAACTTGGCCATTATCGATACGTATCGGTCCCGATACATATAAGGTATTGCAAAGCTGTAGCTGGCGTTTTAAGTAAATAAGTGTGTGCAAACAAAGTTACCTCTAGTCCCCATTGGTTCCCTAGGCGCTTGCAGCAAATGCGAATGTGCAGTAAATGGTTCGAATCTCTGAAACGCTTTCGGTCAATACTCAATAGGCGCTTTTAGTAAATGCCATAAATGCATCTGAGTCGCTTTCAATTAAGAGTTAAGCTGCATTGATTTATCAGTTGTCACTTGTCACATCTTATAAAAGTCTGCTGACCATTGAGTTAGCGGTGACCGAGTTGTACCTATTTCTAAAGATGTAAATATATAATAGGTACTGAGTTGCATCCATATCGTGTAAGCAGTTTCTATTTTGGTGGCCATCACTATGGTCAAACCCGTTGACCAGTGAATGGTATAAGATCAACCTTAAGATGAACAATTACTATTCTGGTGAGTTTGAAGAGAATAGGCAACTGCTTGTTGAGTCTTTCAGTTAAAGTATGATTGTGATTTCTAATCACACTATAATTAGCAATTTCAGTCCTTAATGGGATAGGACTCTTTGGCTATAAATATAAGGGGTGCCTGGTCCCAACGATAGCTCGACGTAATTCAATCCTCCCTATTGGCGAGAGCATCCCCATTGTGCTAGGAGACATTGAACGCGAGAACATCGTTGAAGATCGGCAACCAACCATCGATGGCTAACGCTCAAGGTGTGCATATTTATAGTTTATATATTTATTGTTTTTGATTGATCGTGCGCCTAGATCTTTAGGCTTAATTTTGGATGGTCGGATCGTCAGATCCATTTAGATTCCATCAATTGGTATCAGAGCCATGATTGGCGTTATGATCGGTCAAAGCTTTAAAGTGAATTTTTTTTTTTTTTTGTAATGGCAGTTTTATATAAAAAAAAAATAAATTTAGCATTGTGGGGTTCTCCGCCACATCGACCGCATCAACTTCGGTGGCCGACCGTCCATTCGACCGTCGGCCGTCATCGGGCCAGTAAGCCCTTAAGCTGCCATGATGCACTTCAAAAAAAAAAGCTTTGAAACTTTTGGCATTTTTGTGGCCGATGGTCCCAAGACCTGGCTATTTTCAAAGAATCGATCATCAGACCTTCGGCCGGGGCCGATCGGCCAGCTGCGGATGGCTGGTCACAAGATGGGCGCGGAAGAAAGAAATTGTCTGTAACAACCTTTAAAAAAAAAAAAATTGGGTTTTTTGGCGCCGGTGGCCATTCTTCTGGCTACAGGCCGAGTTCTGCGAGGCCGACCGTCCGACCTATCGGACCGTCGCACCTGAGGGGGCCGTGGGTTAACTGAGCGGCATGAAAAAAAAAAAAACAGGAAAACCAAGGAAGAAGAAGAAGAAGAGAAGGGGTTTTGGGGCGGATCCGTTGCCGACCCACTGCCTAGAGGCCTACTTGGCCCATATAGACCCATTTGACCGCCACCCCGAGCCTATATGGCCCATGGACCCGTCTGGCTTTTTGGACCACCTGACCACCGACTGGCGAGACCGTCTGTTTGTGCCCGACCGCCTAACCTTGGGCCTCTTGACCCACCCGACCCATTTTGGCCCCGACCGTCGGCCTATTTTGGCCTATGGTGGATCACCGCATGGGCCCTCACGGATCTGATCACACCACGTCTGGCCTATTTTGGCCTATGGCGGGATCTCTGAGACCTAGGCCCACTCTTGGCCCATGGGGCACCGACACCTGATGTGATTTTTAATGTATGTTTTACTCAAGTGCTGCGAATCGGTTTGTATATAATGGGTGCGGAGTACGAGATCGTTCCCACGAGGACTAATGTTGAAATACCTAAAAGAGACAAGCAATTCTAGAAATCTATTAAGATCTAACAGTATTCTACCAGTTTTATGATTTAAGTGGTTGATGGTAATTAATGACTACAAACTAAAATTCAATTGATGATTCACAAATAAAAGTGAAGATGATGATAAAGATGAAGATACTAAATCCTCCCATCTTTGGTCCGTTCTTCCTATAATATAAATCTAAGGATTAACTTATGAGATATTTCATTGGTAACAAACATCTTTTATGGAAGATCAATAGTCAACACCCTAATAGGTTCCACGTTGCATCCCTGCAATCCGGACTTAGATGATTTTCATATATAGATCTGGGATCAAGGGTACGGCTAGACACGCATGATCTCAGGTTCAAATAAAAACCATCCCCAAAGTGGGTGAAAATTTCAACAAGAATACCACTTACAAATCTGAAATCAAGGGCATGGCTCGGCACACTTTATTCAGATTAGGGATATTTAAGATAAAATTACCATTCTGTAACCAAGATCTGTGGCATGGCTCGGCACACTCGATCCCAACATAATCATAATTAAATCCACACAACGAAAAAAGACCATAACAATGATAGGGTAAAATTATCATGTAAGCGAGATCCCGGGCATGACTCGGCACACGCGATCCCAGTTAGTGGCGGGGATTTCATCCATTCATGATAGCACAACAACCATAAATTAAAAATCTCATATTTTAATCCCTAAATTTATATTATTAAAAGTACATCCCTCGGATGGGAATCATTAGATCCCCATCTCTATAAATTTAGCCACACATATTGTAAGTAAATGACATAAATAAATAAAGACGGGAAAATAACATTAATTAAAATTACCTCAAACTTCAAACAGATGATAATCTTCAGAAACGAAATAAATGCAGAAATAAACTTTGAACAAAATTTATAAACTGAATACTGAAAAATTAAAGAACAAAGCTCTCAAAAAAGAAATAATAAAACTTCCTATTTCTATGAAAAATAATGGCTAAAAACTAAGAACACTAAAAACTAAAACTAATTCCTAAAATTAATTCTATTTCTAAAAAGATCTCTAATCTACTCTCTACTCTACTACTCTTCTGAAGTGTTTGAGTCACTTTAAATAGAACTCGTCGCATAGATCCTAAAGCATTTTTATATTAACCCTCGATGCATCGAGCCAACAATTCTTCCACAAAATCACGTTTCTAGTGTCAGAATCGTGTCAGACTGCAACTCTGGCTCGATTAATCGACCTGTAGGGTCGATGCATCGACCCCAGAAATCCGTGAAAATCAGCACTTTTTGTGGTTCAGACACTGCTTCAGTATTTCGGCCATAACTTTCTGTCCCGAACTCGGATTGAGACGATTCTTGCGCCGTTGGAAAGCTGACGAAAAGATCTACAACTTTCATGTTTTGACAATTTTGTAATTCAGCCGTCTTGAAGGTCCAAATGTAGCCGCAAGTTGCACCAAGTTCTTGATTACCCGAAATTGCAGTGTTTTTGCATTATATTCAGAATTCTTGCACTGTTTTCTATACTTGGCTCATATTTACCTGAAACACTTCAAATCTAATAAATCTTATCAGATAGCCTTCATCGGACAGCTAAATATAGGTATTTAGGGGTGAAATATCCTCATTTTTCAATACTCATCATACCCCCAAACCTACACTTTGCTAGTCCTCGAGCAAAGCAAACTAAAGAAACTAAATAAATGCCACTTTCGTAGGGAACACGATTGCACTTAGCATGTGCAACAAGCCTTTAAACCCCTAGGTGATCCTAGTGGAGGAGTTGTGTCTCCTGAGGGTTTACAGTGAAGTTACCCACAAACTTCAATACATTTTTGAAATCATCGATAAAATTGAGTTTTCAAAATATGATTTTGATAACATATATACCATTCAAACACAAAAATCATTAATTAATTCAACATGCGAATTCTCAATTTTAAATAACAATGTTATACTAATCATACTAATATCCATTCAAATTAGTCTAATGCTTAAATTGTTAGATAGCTCATCCATTCATGCCTAAACGTGAAGTGTGTGCATAACCAAACCAAAATTCATTCATCTCAGAACTAATTCAAACGGAAAATCGTTGGATCTGTTGTTTTGACTCAATCCTCACTTTAAGTATACTCTCAAAATATAAAGACATCGATAGTGGATAAATTTTCACACATATGTGAGAGGTCAATACAAAGCAAATAAAAAGGTCTCACATGATAAATGAAACACGATGCAATCAATGAACAAAAATAAATCTCATAAGAAGATACTTGTATATCCTAAGCATGTCATATCAAGTGTCATAAGTATCACATATTTACTCTCCACAAGACAAGCTTACTAATGCAAGATCGGATCATGAAGGTCTTTTAGGGTTGTAATGGGGCTCGTGAAAGGGTAAGAAAGAATTGGAAGTTGGGATTCAAAGTTTAGAAATTGGAAAAGAAACACATTTTTGATTTTTCAATTTCTCTTCTTTTCTTTTCTAATCTCTCACTATTTTTTTCTCAATTTTTTTCTATTTTTCTCAACTCACTTTTTCTTTTGAATTTCCTTTTCTTGAAGCACCTCAGATTTTTCATTATTTTTCACAATTTCCTTTTTCTTTTTCTCTCCCCTTTTTCTTTTTATTTTTGCCATACACCCTCAGTAAACACCACAACTCACTATCTCTCCACTTACTCTCTTTTCGTTCACTCATCTCATCTCTCCTAATTTCTCGTAAATAAGAAGGTAAAGCTGAATTTTCAGAAATGGTGAAGGGTTAAAGGTTAACGTGGCTTATCAAAGAATGTATAAAGGTAAATTTTCAATAGGCTCAAAGGGGTACTAGAAAGATAAATTTATTTGAGGTGGGGCATTTTAAGCACAAACGAGCTAAAGATGGCCTTCAATCATATCCTTAAAAGATAGTAACTTTGCCTATTTGTCTTGAGTAAATATACAGTACATTCTAACATAATGATATAAATTTGATTTCATGCAAAGTCACAAGTCAAAATGAAGTGTATGAGATTATGCAAAATAAGTCGTATTCAAAGAAAACTCCGAGTTTATATATTCACTCATCAATGACGGGAAATTAGCTCTAAAGCTCACTGGTTTTAGTCTCCACTAAGATCCTAAGATTCAACATTCAAAACAGTTCATCGATTTCAAAGTCTTAGCTTGGTATCAGTGTAAAAAGTCTAAGCATGAATATCAAAATTATCCACAACATATCACATTAAGCTTTATCATCTTAGATACAAGTAATCAAAATATGACACTATTATTCTCAAAATTAAATTCACATGCATCATCAACTAAAGTTTGAAAACAATCGTAATATAATGTGCATGATGACTTCAAAATTTAAAAAAATAAATTTTTTTTATTTTTTATTTTTTCAAATAAAACAAATAAATGACGCAAAATAATTAACCATACCCCCAAACCTAAAGATGGCAATGTCCTCATTGACTGAAAGAAGTAGCGCACCCCCAAACCTGTTTGAAAAAAGTACCTCAACACAAAGATCAGGTGCAGAGAATATGTATCAAATTGGAACATGACAAAAAATATGGAAGGGAATATGGTGACACTATTTAGGGAATTAAAAACAATCTAAACTAAAAAAAAACAAAACAAAAAGGAAAGAAGAAAAAACTAAAAAAAAAAAAAAAAACTTAAAACCGAAATCCTAAACTAAACATGAATCCAACTCTGTTAATCAGTGGCAGGCGGACCCATCCACCTCGGGTCACTTAAATTGATATTCTTAGGCACAGGGAACAATTTCTCCCAAAGCTCAAGGGGAAATTGATGAGACACCGCCGATTGTATGGATGGAGGTGGGAAGGCGAAAGTAGGAGATGAAGATGGGGGAGATGGTGACGGCATCATATCAATTATCTCGATATCAGCATTGACGCACGGTGTAGGAGATTTAGAGCGTTTTACCTTTTTTCGAGATGGTTCTCCCCAGGAAGGATTGATCATCGGATCAAGGTCGATGATCTCAACATTATTTGGCACAAAAGGGACCGTCCAATGAGAGCGGTGCTCTCGCTTTTTAGCAGTCTCCTCCATCTTTGATAATCGGGCTCTGGTAAGATATAATCGTCGGGCCATAAGAAAGATTGTGCAGAGTTAATGAAAAGTGAGCCTAAAGGTGAATATAAAGGGAAAAAAATATAGAGTTGGAGTAGGAGTGGAAAAAGGTGTCTTGCAGACAAGAAACAATGAAAAGTGTGGCAGTACGTCCAAGGGAGTCCATATACGTGAGAAAATAGGCAAATTAGAGTTCCAATAGGAGTGCCGCCGAAAAAAGAAAAAAAACAAAAAACAAAAACCAAAAGCGGTGGGGTCGATTAATCGACCCTTGAAGGTCGATGCATCGACAATGGGGTCGATGCATCGACACCCAAAATTTTATTTTTATTTTTAGAGGGTCGATGCATCGACCCATTGGGGGTCGATTAATCGACAAAGGGGTCGATTCATCGACCTCCCAAAATTTTATTTTATTTTATTTATTTATTTTTTTTTTCGCAAACAGTGGGTCGATTAATCGAGTATAACCCTCGATTAATCGACATCATCTTGGCAGAGAGTTGGAAAATTGTGAAAATCGACTTTTGAAAAGTGCGTTCCAACTACTCTACAGGCAACCGGTAATTTGCAAAATTTTGACAATCCCACACAGATTAGAAAACACACTTTTTCATTGATAAAGACGATGATTACATGGACACTTCTGATTTGACTCCTAAAATAAACAGCCTAAACAAAAGAAAGAAAAATAACACAAAATGAAAAATCCTAATCCTAGACTAATCTAACTAATCATCGCCATCCTCCTCGGCATGGCGGGCCCTGGCGCGCATCTCATCATAACTATCAGGCCACATGAGCTGCCCGATTTGATGGAGGAAGGAACGATCATAGTGGCTACGGCGCAGGAGTGCACCATGGTGTCGCTGCTGCTCCTCTTGTAAAGAGGTAATTTGGGCTTGGAGTGAGCCAAGCGACACACCCTCCTCGGGTCCTTGATCAGGTGCATGTTGGTCATCCTGACGGACGCGGCGACGCTGGCGTGGGGGAGCCGGTTGGGCCGGTGCATCAGCAGGGCCATCAGGGACATTTCCCAAGAGACGCATACTGCGGTTCCACTGGGTTGCACCATATCGATAAAAAGCAAGGTCCCCGATATCATCATCCCGGTAGAACGGGAAACGAAGAAAATTCAGCAACTTCATAACATAATGGGGGAAGTAGACCAACGGGGCTTCACCAGTTGTAGGTTTAGTGAGTTCGTCATGGCATCGCCACATGCCATCATGAATGATCTTAGGCACGTTGATCCATGAATTGCGGTGGGCCCCATAAAGTGCTTGAACCCGATCACGGCGCTCGAAGCGTGCCACGGGGACAAAGATTGCTACTGACCACACTATCCCAAAACAAAAGCTGGCGCGGCAACGCCGATCGCCTAGTGGCGATCCCAGAAGAAAATATGCCGCGGCACATCTCGTTGATTATATCCTCCTGAGACTAGTCGAGTTCCTCACCCAGAATGTGATTGTGAGGGCGCTCGCACGAAACATTAAAGACCTCCGCAATGGTGTGCGGAAAAATTGGTCGCGACCACCCATCAATTGTAACAGTGAAGTGGGCGGCGACTTGGTTCTCGATGGAGGCGGGCACCCATGCCATATTCTGATAGAATAACCGAACAACGCGTTCGGACACTTTGATCACGCGGGTGAGTGAGGAGAAAATGGGCATTGAGCGCCATCGCATAGGCGTAGAAACGGCGGAATAGGCGGCTTGAAAAGCCGCGAGATCAAAACATATTCGAGATAGGTCGCGGTCGTGGCGACCACTTGGCTGATCACGTGGATGACCAGCGGGGCGTTGCACAAGTCTTTGCGGCGCGGCAGAGGTCGAAGCCATGATTGCACTGTCGGAATGTCGGAGGCAGTCAGAAAAACAAACACTCAAACTCGTAGTGAGAAACGAAGGGAGACTCCTCCATTTAAATAGGCGCAAAGGCGCCTCTCGGGACGGACACAATCGAAATAATCGATTAATCGACCAAAAGTGTCGATTAATCGACTCTATTGAAAAGAGGCGCGTCAGAAGTCCCGACGCATGGAAAACACGCAACGTCTTTAAGTGAAAAGACGCAACGTACGGAAGTGGAAAAGTCGATTAATCGATGCACTTACTCGATTAATCGGCGAATCAATCACAAACAAAACCAAAACGCCCGTCCGGTAAAAGTCGATTAATCGATCCGCATAAAGAGTCGATTAATTCGACACCAAATAAAAACAAAAGCGATGATTTTTAATACGGCACAAGTTTCAAAATGGCGATCGATGCATCGACTCAAAGTCGATTAATCGACGAAAAAGTCAAAACCCACAATAAATGCATTGCCTTGAAAAGGACACCCCATTAAGACTCGATTAATCGACCAAAAGTGGTCGATTAATCGAGCATAGTCGATGCATCGACCATAAGTCGATGCATCGATTCGAAATTTTTTTTTTTTTTTCAAATATAGGGTCGATTAATGAACCCTAAAGGTCGATCATCGACCCTTTGAAATCGATTAATCGGTCATTCATCGACCTCCTAAAAATTTTATTTTATTTTATTTTTTTTACATCGAAAGAAATTAACCAAAATGCGCATTGAAAAGAAAAAACGATCTTTATATCGATCAATCGACTACAAGGAGTCGATTAATCGAGGAGTCGATTAATCGACATAGGAAAAAAACAATTTTTTTTTTTTTTAAGAAAGAAAAAATGCGAAATTAATCTACAAGGTGTAAATTCATTCCGAGTCCACCAGGATCCCAAATCTTCATGAAAAATTTTCTAAGCAGGATCAGCGATATATTTAATCGTCTCGGTATTTCTCTTTTCAAGGACTTAGTTACACCCCCCTGGTGTGTCCAAGTGTCACCATTATGGTCCATTTCTACCCTGTACTTGACATTCCCAAAATCGCACTCCAGATTCAAACCCATGAATCTTTTTCCGGCATTCTGTTGATTATCTATGTATTCAACGAATGGGCAACAGATTTGAAATTCCTCTTTCTTCCCTAAACCGAATTCACACTTATCGAAAAAAATTAAGTTCCCCTTATCAGGTATCGTAAGGGTGTCATTTTCTTTCTCTCTCATCTCAATTTGATTCTCAATTCCCTCCTCGACATAAGTATCGTTCCATTCCATTTCCTCTTCTCCTCGCACTTGCACTACCTCAACGCTCGTTATGCCATTCTCAAGCGTAGTGACCAATTGGTCATCCTCATATGTTTGAATAAAATCAGATGAGTCCTCTTGAAGATATTCGTGATTCTGATCGGTATCAATGAGAGACTCCTCTATTTCAACTTTCCTTTGTAAGTACTCGATCATCTGACTAACTTGAGATTGTATCCTAGAAATTCTTTGAGTATTGGTGTGCACCAAACCTTTTAAATATTCTAAGGAGTAAGAAGAATTTTGGACTGGTTCATATGAGTTTGTGTCTTGAAAGTATTGAGTTTGCTGTGAAAACTCATAAGGAAATTTGTTGGGATAAGAGTTTTGATCATTGTACGGCATCATATCACACATTAGAGGTTGATTAAAACCCCACATGTCATTAGATTGACTCTGCCAGTTATGAGTGTTCCAAACCGGATTTGGTTGGACTTGTTCAGGGTAATAATTTGAGTTATTCAAGGGACACATAGGTGAAATGTGCATCGAATTTCCACAAATAGTACATGATTTTAGATTGAATCCATGCATTGACATGACTTCACCCAAAATTTTTTTTTTTTTTTTTTTTTTTTTTTTTAAAGCAGAAATACTATTTTAATCCTCGAAAATTCCTAAAATTTACTGTCTACCAAAAATTCAGATTTTCTAAATTTAGTCCCCGGCAACGGCGCCAAAAACTTGATGTGATTTTTTAATGTATGTTTTACTCGCAAGTGCACGAATCGGTTTGTATATAATGGGTGCGGAGTACGAGATCGTTCCCACGAGGACTAATGTTGAAATACCTAAAAGAGACAAGCAATTCTAGAAATCTATTAAGATCTAACAGTATTCTACCAGTTTTATGATTTAAGTGGTTGATGGTAATTAATGACTACAAACTAAAATTCAATTGATGATTCACAAATAAAAGTGAAGATGATGATAAAGATGAAGATACTAAATCCTCCCATCTTTGGTCCGTTCTTCCTATAATATAAATCTAAGGATTAACTTATGAGATATTTCATTGGTAACAAACATCTTTTATGGAAGATCAATGGTCAACACCCTAATAGGTTCCACGTTGCATCCCTGCAATCCGGACTTAGATGATTTTCATATATAGATGCAGGATCAAAGTGCGGCTAGACACGCATGATCTCAGGTTCAAATAAAAACCATCCCCAAAGTGGGTGAAAATTTCAACAAGAATACCACTTACAAATCTGAAATCAAGGGCATGGCTCGGCACACTTTATTCAGATTAGGGATATTTAAGATAAAATTACCATTACAGAACCAAGATCCAGGGCATGGCTCGGCACACTCGATCCCAGAACATAATCATAATTAAATCCACACAACGAAAACACAAAGACCATAACAATGATAGGGTAAAATTACCGTCACCGATCTGAGATCCCGGGCATGACTCGGCACACGCGATCGATTAGTGGCGAGATTTCATCCATTCATGATAGCACAACAACCATAAATTAAAAATCTCATATTTTAATCTTAAATTTATATTATTAAAAGTACATCCCTCGGATGGGAATCATTAGATCCCCATCCCTATAAATTTAGCCACACATATTGTAAGTAAATGACATAAATAAATAAAGACGGGAAAATAACATTAATTAAAATTACGTCAAACTTCAAGCGGATGATAATCTTGAGAAGCGAAATAAATGCGAAATAAACTTTGAACAAAATTTATAAATGAATCTTGAAAATTAAAGAACAAAGCTCTCAAAAGAAATAATAAAACTTCCTATTTCTATGAAAAATAATGGCTAAAACTAAGAACACTAAAAACTAAAACTAATTCCTAAAATTAATTCTAGATCTCTATACTCCTCTAATTCTCTACTCTCCTCTTTTTGAGTGTTTGAGTCGCTTTAAATAGAACTGCGTCGCGCCGAGTATCCTAATGAAACTTTTTATAGTCGTAATCGACTCATGACCCTCGATGCATCGAGCCAACAATTCTTCCACAAAATCACGTTTCTAGTGTCGGAATCGTGTCGACTGCAACTCGCTCGATTAATCGACACAGAGGGTCGATGCATCGACCCCAGAAATCCGTGAAAATCAGCACTTTTTGTGGTTCAGACACTGCTTCAGTATTTCGGCCATAACTTTCTGTCCCGAACTCGGATTGAGACGATTCTTGCGCCGTTGGAAAGCTGACGAAAAGATCTATAATTTTCATGTTTTGACAATTTTGTAATTCAGCCATCTTGAAGGTCCAAATGTAGCCGCAAGTCGCACCAAGTTCTTGATTACCCGAAATTGCAGTGTTTTTGCATTATATTCAGAATTCTTGCACTGTTTTCTATACTTGGCTCATATTTACCTGAAACACTTCAAATCTAATAAATCTTATCAGATAGCCTTCATCGGACAGCTAAATATAGGTATTTAGGGGTGAAATATCCTCATTTTTCAGTACTCATCAGGGCCCATTGGCTGAGGCCCACTCGGCCACTAAGGCCCATGGCCCGGCCCGATACCCGGCCCAATTATGATCTTTTAAATTTCTTATTCTTTTCGGTTCTTATTCTTTTCGGGCCTTTTCTGCGCTATTTACAGGTCCGATTTTCGGACATTATATATGCATTTTGACTATCTCGGACATTCTGGATCCGTTTTTGAGGTCTATTTTTAACAATGAGCTCTCTATTATGATATTTTCATGACCTGATGTTATTTTTTCCATTTTTTAATTGTGTAATCAATTTTTGTTCAAGTATCATTCATTAGAATTGGGTAGTGGAGATTGTGCTCTACCACCATGGCTGGTACTTACACTTTATAATGCTCGTTTGTTGTCTTTTTTGACACCTCCTCATAACACGTTTTGTGATCATCTAAATTATTATCAAGCCTAATTTTGAAAACATGACTTTGGAAAGATTCTTCTGCCCAACGGTGATGATCTTTCCTAGTGTCGTGGTTTTCATAGTGAGGTTTAATTTTATTCAAAAACGTGTTATAAATCCAGTGTAAATGTGTCGTGAACGTTAGCGTTACAACATAAGGGATTCTTCTGCCCAACGGTGATGAATCACTTAATGTTATATGATGGCTGTGTTTCACTATTCATTATTTTGTGTGTGTGGGTACTGCTCGCGTGTTGTGACTCGACCCAACGGAGGGTCATAACGACGCAATTAGTACCACCATCATTAATATAGATTGAGGAAGCGGCTAGTGTGTTATGACTCGACCTAACGGAGGCTCATAATGACACAAATTGCTTCTCAATAAAATCACATTGGTTTTAATTTTTATATTCCTTGACATATTTTAACCTTCGCGTCACATACTATAATTATAACCTTGTGGAATTGATAGTTACTTCGATTGTATGTGGACATAATAAAACCCTTAATTATTGTGCAGCATTGAACCCGTCTATCATAACCAGTATGATTGGTGGAATTGAACTTTTGAGTGGATCAAATTATAAGAAATGGAAGGAACAAGTTGCAATTGTTTTAGGCTGCATGGATCTTGACTATGCTATACGATCTGATAAACCCAAGGTGCTCACCGATGCCTCGGTGAGGATCAGCGATGAACCATACGGATTTAGAAAAATGGGATAGATCAAATCGTATGAGCCTCATGATCATAAAGAGTTCCATTGCTGATGCGATTCGGGGAGGTATTCCTGACTCGCACACTGCAAAAGAATACATGCAAGCCATTAAGGAACAATTTCAAGGGACTTCTAAAGCCCGAGTCTAATTGTTAAAATGGGAACCATGAAATATGATGGTCAAAGCGTCCGGAGCACATTATGAAAAATGAGTGGCATGGCCACTCAATTGAAAGAACTGGACATGGGTTTTTCTCGAGGGTTATCTTGTTCACTTCATTATGACTTCTCTTCCTACAATTTGGCGTTCAAGATCAATTATAACACGAAGAAAGAAGTGGAAGATGAACGAGTTAATCTTCATCGTGTCCAAGAAGAAGAACGACGAAAAACCCGAAAGTGCCCATTACGCTCGCTTGGCCCATCAAACGAAATTTCAAGCGAAGGACAATATAAAGGAAAGAACGTGAAAGCTCCTCCACCGGAAACCAAACAAGGAGAGGCTAGCACATCTATTGGCATCAAGTGTCACTTCACATGAAGAAGGGACACATTAAGAAGAATTGTCAAATACGAGATTGGCTAGTTAAGAAAGGTAATGACCTTGCTTTGTGTGTTTTGAATCACTTTATGTTGATGCTCCACGCAATACTTGGTGGATAGATTACGTGCAACTATTCACATAAGTAATTCAATGCAGGATTTCGATCCAAGGGAAGCTAAGTAAAGTAAGACCATCAAACTCGAATGGAGTAGAAGCGGGACGTGGAGGCCATTGGGACTCTCGTCTCATTTTAGATAGTGGTTTCATTTTGAATTTAGTTGATACTATTTATGTTCGATCACTAGAAACCTTATCTCAATTTCTAAATTGGATTCATTAGGTTTGGAATTTAAATTTGGACATAATATGTTTACTCTATTATTCAATTCGATATTGTGGTGGCTCATTAATGGGCAATCTTTATCGATTGAACTTGGATTCATCTTACGCCCAATCTTTAGTTTCTATGCATGTGAATGATAAAATAAGTAAGAAAGCGAAAACAAGCACTCGATAACTCCTCCATTTTATGGCATAAACGTTTTAGGCCATATATCTAAGGATAGAATGGAGAGGTTAATTAAAGATGATATAATCGATCGCCGATTTCTCGATTTCAATACTTGTGTTGATTGCGTTAAAGGAAACTCACAAAACTAATAAGAAAGGGGCTCTCGAAGCATCGAGTTCTTTGGAAATAGTCCACACGATATTTGTGGACCGCTTCCAACTCCATTATTGGTGGTCAAAATATTTTATTACCTTCACGATGATTATTCTCGTTTTGGTTATATATTTCTCATTCACGAAATGAGGCCTCGGATATGTTTAAAATCATAAAGCAAGTTGAGTTACAACTCAATTCAAGATTAAAATTGTGAGATCGATAGAGGCGAGAGTACTATGGTAGATACTACGAAACATGTCGCATAATCCGGGACCCTTCACCCTCAGTATCTACAAGAGCATGGCATTGTCGTCAATACACCATGCCGGAACACTGAAACGAGCGGTGGTGACGAAATACTCATTATGGATATGGTGAGAAGCATGTTATGCAACTCACGTTGCCTACGCTTAATGGGGAGAAGCCTTGAAAAGCGTGCATATCCTAAATCGAGTTCCTAGTAAGGCGGTTCCCAAGACTCCTTATGAGCTATGGGTAGGAAGAAAACCGACTTTAGGATATTTACACATTTGGGACCTGTTTCTTTGACAAAGGTGTACAACCCACAATTAGGAAAATTGGACCCTAAAACTATAAGTTGTCATTTCATTGGTTACCTGATAGATCAAAAGGCTACATTTTATTGCCTCACTCATAGTACCTTATTGTTGAGACTAGACATGCAAAATTCTTTGAGGATCGTGAGATCGGTGGGAGTAGAGCTTAGGAAAATCACTTTTGAGGAGAATCGGGTTATAATTTCTATCCCTTTATCGAAAAAGTGGCACCAACACGATTATTCAAGCCAGTGTTGATGCACCTGTGGCTATACCTATTGACACACCCCACATTGAGGAGGCTCTTGCTCCCATGGTGACTGCCACTGATCTACCATTGCGTAGATCAGAGAGAGCAAAGAAGCCTGCCATTTCTGATGACTATATAGTTTACCTAAATGAGAGTGAATTTGATTTTGGAAAGGAATCAGATCCTGTTTCCTTTAGCCAAGCCATGAAGAGCGACAAATCCACTCAATGGCTCGAAGCCATGAAAGATGAGTTGGAATCAATGAAACATAACTCGGTCTGGGATCTTTGTGAGTTACCTAATGGAGTCAAGCCTGTAGGCTGTAAATGGGTATTTAAAACCAAGCAAGACTCCAAAGGTAATATAGAAAGATACAAGGCCAGGTTAGTCGCTAAAGGTTTCACTCAAAAAGAAGGAATAGACTATAAAGAGACATTCTCTCTTGTCTCTAGAAAGGAATCCTTTCGGATAGTCATGGCATTAGTAGCTCATTTTGACTTAGAATTGCATCAAATGGATGTTAAAACTGTTTTTCTGAATGGCGACTTGCATGAAGATATTTTTATGACACAACCTGAAGGTTTTCAGGTTAAGAGGGAGAGTCATTTAGTTTGTAGACTCAAAAGGTCTCTATCTGGTTTAAAGCAGGCATCTCGACAATGGTACTTAAAATTTCACGAAGTCATTTCAAATTTTGGTTTTAAAGAAAATACTGTGGATCAATGCATATATCTTAAAATCAGTGGGAGTAAGTTTATCATCCTTGTTTTATACGTTGATGATATCTTACTTGCGAGTAGCAATTTGGGCATGTTATATGAGACAAAGAACTTTTTATCAAAGAGTTTTGATATGAAAGATCTTGGTGAAGCTTCCTACATGATAGGAATTGAGATTCATCGAGATAGAGCCCGTGGCCTATTGGGATTGTCTCAAAGAGCTTATATTGATAAAGTTCTTAAAAGGTTTAACATGCACAATTATTATACACTCTGGCCCTGTCATTAGGGTGATAAATTTAGTCTACTTCAAAGTCCTGTGGATCGATCACGGAGAGAAAGCAGGATGGAGACAATTCCCTGCATCGGCAATTGGGAGTCTCATGTATGCACAAGTCTGTACTTTCGTCCGGATATAGCGTATATAGTTGGCATGCGTGTACCAATGTAATCCTGGTTTGGATCATTGGAAAGCGGCTAAGAAGGTTTTTCGCTATTTACAAGGGACTAAAGGACACATGCTCACATACAAAAGGTCGAATAACCTTGAAGTTATTGATTATTCAGATGCTGACTATGCTGGGTGTCAAGACACTCGTAGGTCCACATCGGGTTATATTTTTATGCTTGCAGGTGGACCTATATCTTGGAAGAGCGTTAAACAAACGCTGACTACTTCGTCCACTATGGAAGCAGAATTCGTTGCATGTTTTGAGGCAACATGTGAGGCAATTTGGTTGAGGAATTTTATCTCAGGGCTTCGAGTTGTTGATACTATTTCAAAGCCACTGAGAATCTTTTGTGACAATTCCGCTGCGATTGCTATCTCCAATAACAACAAGATTAGTGGGGGTTCCAAATATATTGATATAAAATATCTTGTTGTTAGGGAAAAAGTTCAGAATCAAATTGTATCTGTTGAAAAGATAAGTACGACACTCATGTTGGCTGACCCTCTCACGAAAGGTTTACCTCCCAAGCTCTTTTTGGAGCATGTTGCGCGCATCGGGTTAACAGATAATTTTGATAGCCTTTGAGAGTGGGTATATGCGAGTGAATACATTTGTTTAATTGATTCAGAAATAAAATTTATTTATTTGTTTTTCCATTTTTATGCAAATAACTCCTTGGAACATATGGTGCCAGTAAATGGCAATAAAGTAGGACCAATATTAGATTGCGTTTACATGTAATCACCATTCAGTTATGTAAACTTACAATCTATGTGAAATCATACTAGTTGGAATCCATGTCGGTGATGACTGTCAAGATGGCGATGAGCGGTCATATATCGATGATATGATATATTGACTACATTGATTCTGTGTTGAAATTCTCACTGAACCGGACTGATAATAAAGACTTTGATTGAGATTGATTGTGACTTACCATTCAAAGAAAGTTAGCTAACATTGGGTAATCGGAGTTTATTGACATAGTTTGGCCAAGTGGGAGACTGTAAGCAGTTTCTATTTTGGTGGCCATCACTATGGTCAAAACCGTTGACCAGTGAATGGTATAAGATCAACCTTAAGATGAACAATTGCTATTCTGGTGAGTTTGAAGAGAATAGGCAACTGCTTGTTGAGTCTTTCAGTTAAAGTATGATTGTGATTTCTAATCACACTATAATTAGCAATTTCAGTCCTTAATGGGATAGGACTCTTTGGCTATAAATATAAGGGGTGCCTGGTCCCAACGATAGCTCGACGTAATTCAATCCTCCCTATTGGCGAGAGCATCCCCATTGTGCTAAGAGACATTGAACGCGAGAACATCGTTGAAGATCGGCAACCAACCATCGATGGCTAACGCTCAAGGTGTGCATATTTATAGTTTATATATTTATTGTTTTTGATTGATCGTGCGCCTAGATCTTTAGGCTTAATTTTGGATGGTCGGATCGTCAGATCCATTTAGATTCCATCATATCGACCACTGATACCCGATACTGATTCGGATTTTGACACCTTAATTTTCAGGATAGGCGCCCTCAATAATTAGGTAAGCTCGAATAGAACTACCCAATTTTATTTTTAAAAGAAATTGTTACAATACATGTATGGAAGCCATTACTTAGCATGAAGTAGGCCCTTGCACACAATTAAAAAAAAAAAAAAAATCTTAACATTTTGGGGACTTCTATCTTGTAGGTCTAAAGATCTTACTTGCAAAACTTATCATTTTGTAATAGCTTAAAAGGAATGGGGTCGTATGTAACTTCTCGGTTTTTTTCGTTTATCTTTGTGCGAAAACTTCATATGCACCGTATCAAATAGGAAATTGAAAACAAAGTGTTGAAAGAAATGATATTGAAAACAGCTCTAAGGTACCTAAGTTAATACATTGTCTTATAAATAACAAAAACCCCCCACTCCGTCGAATAAAACAATATGTGAAGGGGTTTCTTATAAATTTGCCTTCGGGAGACAAAAATTTGGATCTTTACCAAAACTTCTACATTCTTTTACGTCTTGCATTTTTTAGAAAGAGATCCCATCACACCTATTTTTTTGTACACATCCTCAAAAGAAATCCGAAAATCCTTCTCATGGTACGCTCATGATCACGGTCGCATTTGTAGGTGTGTGCCATGTTGCTTTAATACATGACTATCTAATAGGTGAGCCATGATCTCCGGGTCTATTGAGTGGATGATTAGGACAAAAACCAATGTCTTTTGTGGTTACCCCAAGCTGTGGAGACTGAATTGCAAATGCTGGTACCCATTTATTTATAGGATAATAGATCTTGACCGACATTTAAACACAAAATGGTGTTTAAATGATCTTATACTATTAAAATGAGACTTTTTATCTCAACCCATTTAAGTGTAGTTTATTATTATGCCATGTGGTGCTTATCAGTGATCAATTTAAATTGTCGAAGCGATAATCTATCAATGAACATATCTCAATCAAAGAAGCATGCCTATAAGTGAAAGTGAATCATCTTATTGATAAACTTTAATATCAAGCATTAAAATTAAAAACAATTATTGATATTACCCATAAATCAGATTGTTTAAATCTCTCTAAAACGCCATTTTGGAGCATGTTGCATTTTAATAGCTGATCCATTTTTGACAATTCGGATCACCCACATCTTAAATCATTCAGGGTATAAGATCATTTAAATGCCATTTTGGTTTTTAAATGTTCGCCAAGAGAGAGTTGGGTCCTTTATTTATATCTATTAAGGGATTTAAGAGGGATCATCATATGAAATAACATTACAGCCACTTAAACCCATCCCATGGAACAGAAACTGAGACAAGTGTCCTTGACAACCCCTGATTTCATCCTTTGATGTGTAAAAGATGCCTCATAACAATGCCTTCTAATGAGGACAAAAGCCAAGCCCTTGTTTTAAATCCTAGATATCAAATCGTGTAATGGAGTGGGGCCAATCTGTCGAATCTAATAGAGACACCACCATAGTTTCAGTGGATCTTCTTCTGAACTTCTTATAGTTGAGTAAAGCCATAGCCCACCATCAACGCTTTCCACTCTAATTAAGAAAAAAAATATACGGACAATTATAAACAGTAGACAGTTTTTGATAGAAAATGTTACGGACAATTTTCTTGACGTGACGTGGCTAGCTGTAGTGTTTGGGTATCCACTGTATAACATTGTCGAAAAATGTAGATAACGATAATAACGTGTGGCCAGTAGATTGGAGGAATGGTGGACCCAACAGAAACAGGCCCAGGGGAACAGACGCCGTTGTCATGGCGCCATTTAAGAGGAAATCTCTGTACCTTTTCAAAGGTAACACATGCGTCTTCTATCTAAGCGAAGCCCGCCCTATTCAGAATTTTCGAAAATATAATTTGCTTTGGTTTGGTCGATTTGGATTAAAATCATAAACCAGATCGGTCTTAATCGATTTTTAGGTTTTCAAATCAAACCAAACTAATCCGATTCAATTTGGTTCGATTTGATTAGGTCGGTTTCAATTTTCCTATAAATTCTATTTGCACATTTAAAAAATTTTAACTTCTCAATTGATTTTTCTATAAGTTCTATTTTATTGCTTTAAAATTTAGAAATAGGCTAAAGACAAAAGTAGGATTTTATATAAAAATATGTATTTTACTTAAATATCCTTTAAAATTAATTAAAATCTTCGCCTATATATATATATATATATATATATATAATTACTTACAAATTACACTCGGTTCGGTTCGGTTTGGTTTTGGCTTGGGGAGGCATGAAACCGAAACCAAACCACACTTTTCATTTTTCATTTTTTCAAACTAAACTCAAACTAGTACCCGTCCAAATCGAATCAAACCCAACCGTCCGGTTCAGTTTGGTCCATTTGCTCTGTTCGGTCCAAAAAATGCAGAGCCCCTATATAAGGGAGGTAGTAAAGGGATTTTTGGAAGATTTCATGAAACTATTGGAAATTATAAAGACCGTACGTTCGAAGGCCATGATGCAAAAATCTTTAGTTGCCCAATTGGTGGGAAAAATGATTTGTATCACTGTATTCGTCACAGTCAACCATTGAGGCTTTCACCATGTTGAATCCGATGAAATAGACATTTCATGCTAATCCTTGACATAAAAGATCTTTATATCATAGCTTTTAAATCAAATCATTTAGATTATGTTTCTTGTGTGGCCGTGGCACACTTTCTCAAAAATTTAAGTCTTTATTTTCAAATAGTATGCCATGATATAAATCTGTGTGCAAGTTGTAGCTTCCATTATAAAATTATCCTCTTGTTTATGTTGCAATTGATGATGTGCAACAAAACCATCGAGTCAAGTCGACGATCTTTAATGCGTAGCCGAAAGGTCATCTGTAACAACCCGGATTTTTAGATTTTATTTTAATGGTGTTAGATGATGCACCACACTATGTACTGTGCTAACGCTCCACATCAGAATCGAAACCCACCTTTTAAAATAGAAAATTTCTAATTTTTCCCATATCAAAATTAGACTCATTGCGAAGTGCTCGTCGATACGATTCCAACGATATATAATTTGACAATTTCTGACAAGAATATAAAAAGTTATACCCATTTTAACTGATCAAACAAGTCAAAGGGTATAATTATAATTTCGGGAGAGAAACACCAATTGGTTTGGTGCTTATGCAAAACGCTGGAACGAAACCTTTGCTCAAGCTATCCAAGTTACGTATGAATTCTTATTCCGTGTAAAAATCTCCTATTCTATTAAATCTCCCACGAAAAGTGTTAATTAGAGTTGACCTAAAATTTCATACCATTATAAATAAAACTTTAAAAGCTCTCTCCTCTCAATAATAAGAAATTATTCTCTCTCGAGACTTAGAGGAGCCGATGCCTTGGGAATCGACCTTTTCAACCCGAATCGCCGTTGATCTTCCGTTCACGCTTCAAGAGGTGGGTACCTATCAATCCATCTTATTCTTCTCAGATCCCGTCGCATAGGATGCGTTCGATCGCGCATCGACGGGTTTAAAAATCTTATTTAAACCCAAATATCTCATAAATTAATAGATCTATATATTTAATATATGCTTTCCCTTGAAAGTTATATATTTTGTAAATTGGGTTTATATGTTATTTCTCTTTTCTTTTCAAAAATTCCTTTTGTTTGAGCCATTAATATTCTACCTTATATTAGGTCTGTATATTTAATATGTTTACTTCTTCTTTTATGTCTGTAAAATTAATTAAATTTTAATACTTATAAATTTGATAGATTGACTTAATTGACATAATATCATATTGATATTATTTATTTCTAAATCTATATAGTATAAATTTATCCTTCTACTAAGACTATAATAATATATATTATTGTTGCAAGTTTATATTATTATTTATTTAAAATTAATTAAGCCCAAAAATTAAATTATATTTTTATTTTACTTAAATAAATAATAGATTGTACCAACTTAAAGTTTCGGGTCCGAACTTGCGGCTACGAACCCGAATTCACGTCCATGAACCCGACCTCGCGACCATTGATGCACCTGTCTCGGTATTTTGGTCATAACGTTTTATTCCGACCTCGGATTAATGAGATTCTTGCGGCATTGGAAAGAAGACAGCGAGCTTTACAACTTTGTGTGAAATAGCCATTTCACGAATCTGACTTTTTAGAGGTCAAAATAGAGCAACAAGTCTGGTTCAATTTTAAATAAATCAAGGCTATTCGAATTTAAGATTATTTTCTAATTCTCATGACCAAAGTTCCTGTATATATTATATTGTAAGGTCTTTCGATCGATGGTCATGATAAATCATAACTTAATAAGTATAAATATTATTTAATTTAATTATCTAATTATTATATATATATATATCAATTTTATCGCTTCAACGCGACCTCTTCGATAATACAAAGTGTTAGAACTTCGATGTCTTTATGAAATCGAACTCTGACTTTTACGATTATCGAAATCACACTTATAACTCTATTCTATAATTATATTGGTGTGGTATGTAAATAAACATAAATATAAGCATAATCAGAATTTAAGTATAAATCGTTCTGTATGTGTGATACTTTTGTATTTGCAACTTAATCAATTTATACGAGTTAAGAATATGTTAGATCATGAGTACGAGAGTGCATGAGATCATGCCTACGCTTGGGCGTGGTGATTCGCCGAGATGGTATCGAAGCGAGGAATACACCGTATTCACATGCCTTACAACTCATGGTGGAATGGGACCCATGACGAGTCGGGTGAGTGTGAATTCAGTGTAACTTCGTACACGGTGGCATATACAGTGATCCTATCACCCCGAGTTTTAATACGAGAGGATATGATATGAGAATCGGGCGTTGGGCCTTTAGCTGTGGTAAGGTTTCTTTTACGGTCACGTGAAACTCAGAATATTGGCGTCTATGTACGGATGCAACACCTCTATGGTAGTATAAACTATCACACGAAGTACATCCAGGTTACTACGGAACCTTTTTCTTGGGAAGCGTGAATTATAAAGGTTGCCTCACTATAGTTTGTCATAGGATTAAGTATAAGAGTATGATAAGATATGAGTATGAGATAAGATAAGTTATGATACGAGTACGATAATAAGACATCGCTGTGTAGGCCAGCAAAAGATAAAGAACTTAAGTCTCTGTACGTGCCGTTCCTTGCGTAGCCACCGTAAGGGCAACAACGTCTTTCAGCCAAGACGGATCTCTGGGAGAGATTATGAGTATGAGTGAGTTATGAGTGAGTTTGGCCATTATGTCTCCCCATTGGCTGGGTGGTGGAGTATGAGTATGACACGAGGGCGTTATAATATGGTGGTATGATACTATGTTGACCCTCCCATAGTAGCTCGAGCAGCGACTCTGGCACAGGTCGTTTAGGATTTCACTAGTATGTTAGTTACGCTCATGCGATGTACAGACGTATGTGCGAGAATGATAATAAGACATGATATAATATGTTATGAGATATGGTAAGGCACGTTAGGATATGAGTGTCTAGATCATGGTCTTGCATTTATGATATGATATGAGTTTTACGATATGCACGTAATTTTATCTTCCTTTTGTTATCTGCTTTGAGATATTATGTTTATCACTCACCAGATGCACCCACAATGCACCTGAGTAGTATGGGGTGGATTGGTGGTGTATCCACTGAGTTTACGTGACTGAGTAAACTCATCCCACGATAATCTAATAGTTGCAGGTAATTACGCTGGTGGAGTAGACACTGGCCATCTAGATCTCGCCGACACTGATTTCATTGATTCCGCGGGCGTTGAGTACCAGGAGCCTTTGGAGGGCGACGCTGCCGGTTATCAGGAGGACTACGGTGCTGATCTTGATTCGAGTGCCGGTTACTGATCATTGTGGACTTGGTATTGAGTTTTATTGATACTAGTACTACGGATTTTATAGTTTATTTTATCGGATTTGTCTCCGACTTTCATTATCATTTTATTGGCGGATTATGATTTTATTACACTTATTCAGCATTTATGATTAATTCATATTCCACCCTATTTGTTGGATTTCACGGATTTCGTGGAATCATTATTACACGAGAACTCTGATTAGGTGTATGTCCGCTTTGCATATCCGGGATATGTGCGGGTCATAACTTGGAATTCTAGGCTTTCGGGATGGGGTAGAATTTCGGGTCGTGACATTTAAGCAAGAGTTGTGGACTTTAAGCAAGGGTCGTGAATGTCCACGTTCAAGCATTGAACGACTAGCTTTAGCATTGAATGTTTAACGTTCAAGCATTGTTTAGTCCCACATCGTTAAAAGCAGAAAAGGGGACGCTACAATCCCTGTATAAATAGTTGTTCACCTAAGCAGCGTATAGAGCGAACTAAGCTCACCCCCTTACCTTTATTTTAAAAATTAAAATAAAATAAAATAATTAAAAAAAAGCTCAAATTTTGAAAATTATTTATCAAAATTTTTGAAATTTCATCGAAAATTTGGGAATTTCGCCGAAAAACAAAAATTACCGAAATTTTTGAAAGGTACCGAATTTTCTTCGAAATTTTTGTTCTACCCTAATTTCGGCTATTTTCACGAAATTTTGCTAAAATTCGACAAAATTTGTCACTATGACTTTGACTACTAAAACATGATAATAAGTTGTAAGTTAGTAATATATTATCAAATTTTTAGGGGTCAAAGGTTAACTTTAATATCAAACTTTGACTTTTAATTAAACTTTTATTCCTATAATTTGTTGGCGAACAAAGGATACTGTCGTATTTATCTATGTGATACTAGATTCTCAATTTTATTAGTCAATAGTTTGACCTTTAGTCAAACACTGATTTTTGGTCAAACTTTGACTTTACACAAAAATTATTTTTTGTCAAACTTAAAACTTGTTTATAGATAGAGTCTATAACTAAATAAATTTATATCGTATCAGTGTAATTTTTCTGCAGTCAAAGTTTGACTTTTTGTCAAAATTCAATTTTCTATAAAAAGTTATAATTTTAATTAGTGGAATATTATAATTAAAAATATCTATCATTGTTTGAATTTTTATTTTAAAATACATTGTCTCATTTTTATTGGTCAAAGTTTGACTTTTATTAGAATATTCACTTTAGTATAATTTTGAGAAGTGTATGTTCCCAGTAAATAGTAATTATTACTATGTTATTTGTATTTTAATAATATAAATTTTTATCAGTCAAAGTTTAATATATACTCAAACTTTGACTTTATAACATAATTTGATTTCTTTGAACTGTTGTAGCCCCAATAAGGTTATCATTTTGTTATTTTATTATTTTGTAATACATTACCAAATTTTATTTTACCTTTTTTTGATATTTGGTCAAAGTTTAACTTTTAACAGAGTTGATATTTGGTCAAATATTTTATTAGTATAACCTAGCGATGAATATGAATATAGTTATGTTAATTTGTAGCTTGACGGTACATTACTAAAATTTTTATTGGATAAAATAAAAAAATTTGGTCAAAGTTTGTCTTTTTTTCAAATTTAATTTTTTTTCAACATATAACCTTACAGTACATACTAGCATTTACTATGTAACTTTGTACGTTGGTCTTAAAAAAGTTTATTGATCAAAGTTTTACATTTGATCAAAATTTGACTTTTATTAAAAGGGAATATTTGATCAAATTTTGACTAGTGTAACCTAACTATATATATAAATATTGTTATGCTAATTTGCATGTTGGACTTTTATAACTTATTGGTATATTGTAAAATTTTCTCATTCTCAAAGTTGAAATTTGGACAAAATTTAACTTTTATAAAAATTTAATTTCCTTTCAACATATAACCTTATTGTAAATACTATTATTTACGACTTTATTATTTAGCTTTACATATTTTTCTTGAACAAAATTTGAAGTTTGGTCAAAATTTGACTTTTTATTTGAATTTGACTTTTCAAACTGTGACTTGTGTAACTTGGTAATAAATAGTGATTATTATGGTGTTAATTTGTAACATAATAGAATATCTTTAAAAAAATTATTGGTTAATATTTGACTTTGATCATGATTTTGATTTTAAAAAACAGTCAATCTATAACTAATAATTCACAAAGTGATACGTCAAGTATTTTTCTAAATAATTTTTTTTTCATATTTTTCTCACTAAGTATTTGTTCAAACTAACTTTTACTTTTATAAAAATCAAAAACATATGATTCAAACTAAAAAGCTCATTTACAATTTCTTTTTTAAACATACTAATCAAACAAGAGAAATCAATTTCCAATGAAAGTTATTTCTCAAGCACACTAATCAAACAGTGAAAAGTCCATTTTTAGAGGAAATCATTTATCAAGAAATCAACTAGAAAATTGATTTCATTTCATCTTTGAAGTTTCGTTGCCATCAAACAGGGCCTTAGAGCAAATGTTTTACGACACTAACGCATTAAAATGAGAATAATATGATAATTTCACTAACATTGGCTAATAAATATAATGAAACGGGTGTATACCAATATATAGATATATATGTTTATTCAAGTTGGCTGGGATGGGCTGGGCTGAGCGGGCCAATCAGGCCCAAATAGTGTGACGACCCAGACCCACATGCCACAATATTGCCCGGTTCTAGGCTTAGGTCCCCACCCCGGTTTTATTTTTGGCATGGGCTTAAGTCCCCACCCAAAACACTTCATGACATATAACGTCTGCAATCACATATAACCCATGGTCATGACTTTTCCCTATCCGATGTGGGACTATTACAACCCCCCACTTTATAGGAGAGCCGTCATCGGCTCTGATACCATTTTGTTACGACCCAGACCTACATGCCACAATACTGCCCGATTCTGGGCTTAGGTCCCCGCCCTAGTTTTGTTTTTGGCATGGTCTTAAGCTCCCACTCAAAACGCGTCATAACATATAGCGTCCCCAATCACATGTAACCACTACAAAAATATTGCGTATTAGCGGCGGCAGGCTTTATAGTAATAAGTATAAAAAGCTACATTGTATTAAGTATAAAAAGCTAATCGAGTGTGCTTCGGCAGGAACCGGCGAGTGACGAAATCCAACCAAAAAGCGAAACCCACTCTCTACTTGAGGCTGTGCCTATATAAAGGAACCTTTCCCTTGTTCCAGCTGATGCGAAACCTAACCGCGCAGGCCCAACTCTCTCTCATTCCATCTGATGTGAGGTGAAACCCAAATCCTTTCTCCTTCGTTCTCTCATCTCCGAATTGCAAAACCCTAATTGTTCTCTCAATTTTTTATTGGGACACATCCTCTAACTTGAAGCTGCTTGATCAAGTCTATCTCGCTCGAGATTGAAACTGATAGAAACCTAGCTCACTCGAGATCTTAGATCGAAACCTTAGCTTTTCAATCAAAGTTGCTCGATCAAGCCCCATTAGGTATTATTATTTCATCTTAATTCATGGAAAATTGCCCTATTGTTTCATTATTTTAAATCTTTTATTTTATTTTTTGATTTTGATTTCTAACTTCTGTTGTGTTTTCAGCTCGTAATCTTACGGAAGAGGAGAAAAAGGAATTCACGAAAATTTGTTGGGACGATAAGGAGGTTTGCGGATTCTATATGGTTTGATTCTGCCCACACGATCTGTCCGTAAATACTCGGAGTGATTTCGGTGTCTCCATCTGTTCGTTGTTTGATTTTCTTCATTTCTTCTATATTTCCTTTGAATTTTGTTTGGGAGTAATTTGATGCTCCTTTATCGCATCAGGTGTGTGCCCTAGGATTCATGATCTAAAGCTGAAAGAGAGGTAGTTATATTCCCTTGCTATTGATCTTTAAATAACTTGTTGAATTGTGTTGCTAGGTTTTCTTTTTTAGAGTAAGTTGCATGCTTTATATGCATGTAAAATTGGGGAAATTCATGGAACACGTTTTATTTCACCAAGAAATATGAATATTCACTGCATGAAAAAGCCATGCGACCTGCTGTTTATACAGGTCGCATGGCTTTTTGTCTCAATATGAGCTGCTCTGCATATGTTGTTTAGCCTTAGCCATCGATTTGAATGCTCTTGATCAAATAATTTAAATCAATCAATAACACAATATTTGGGTTGAACGAACTTGGTTCCCTAGAGGTAGGATGGTTTTAAATTAAAGATATTATAAATTTGATATTTTTCCTTAGGGCTCAACTCTCCTAACTGTCATTTAAGCATAAAAAATGATGCTTAAATGATCGTATACCATTGATGGACTCTAGGTGTGGGTAATTGACACTGTCAAAGTGATAGACCATAAGTTGAAATGCAGTGGGCCAAAAAATTAAGGTTTTTGAGAGGTTTTAACCATCGGATCTGTGCACTCTAATAACAACTGTTGTGTTTAGTTCTGTAAGATTTCCCTTTAGTTTCATTTTACTATAAATTTTACTTTTTTTAAAATTTGATTTCTTTATGGTTGTGATTGAAAATTTCAGAAATTGCTGTGGCAAACACCTGTGCCACCTTGGTACAGGTCTAAGTAACATTTTAAGGAGTCTTAACACTGATGTGTGATTATAATTTGATAACAATGGTTACCATGGGCTATGGACTGCCATAGTAGTTCTACAGCTGGCAGCATTGAGGCTGCATAATACTAATCACACCACGAAAATATTTATGGCTTTTGCCACTCAGATTTTGACTGGCTAAGTTTTAGTTTCGGGTTCATGGTATAGGTTCTTGTAGGTGTTCTTTGTTACAAGGTTGAGAAAGCTGTCAACAAGATCTCACTAAATTGATAATATCGTTACATACCCCCCCCCCTAAAAAAAAATACAAGTGTCTTACATCACTTGTATATCTGTAAAACACGTTTGCAAAATCCTTCATATAAGACCCTATATTCATATCAGTAATTGATAGAAATTAGAATCTAGTTATTTGGGTTTAAGGATATAATCTATGAGCAATCTTCTTCCAGTACAGGCCATGGGCCATGTACTTTGAAGAGTTGGATGGTGATTGGTCTGATAGGCAATGAATTAAGTCGGAATGGGAGAAAGAACTTGGCTAACCTAACAACAACAATCAACATTTCACAATATCCTGGGCCCAAAATGCTTTTCTTCAATCAGTGACAATGTTTTTAAATGCCCAAAGGGCACCCCAAGTCCATCCCATAAAATTTGGCAATAAGTTTCTGTCAAAGGGAACTTTAATATGTTCGTAGTAGAACCCTTTTACATATAGAATCACTTGAAGTATAAATTTTGACGTTGGATCATGTAATTCCCAAATATGACTGAAATAAGGATCTTCAACTGAGTAACTTCATTATATTGAACCCTATAACCTTTGTAGATACTACACACTTGCCAAGAGCATCAGCCACACTATCTTGGTATCGAAAATTGTTTGTAGGGAGCCTATTTAGTATGTCTGTTTTTGGATTAGATTGCGCTACCAATAATGAAGGGTTTGACCAACGGCATAAAATTCCACCTTGTCAATTAAGTGTCATCTTTTTTGCTTTGTTTAATTTTTCGCTAAAGAAGTTGTCAGTGTTTTTTCTTAGATATAGTCACAATCAACGTCATATGCGATCTAGTAGCGTATGCCATGGTAGTTTGACTACATATAGTTTGCACCTTAGTAGCTTAATGTTCTTGACAGATTCATATTTTACAGTAAAGGAGGAAGACCTCATCTCACTAAAGGAGGTAACTTCATGTTCTTGATAGATTCATGATGGATAAGAGTTGGATGAAAGATCTTAGGTATATCACTACATCATTCTTTCTATGTCAAATAATTTCAGTTTAAATAATTTAAAATGATGATTAGTAAAGCAAATTATATTTTATATGGATGATGTAGGGATACTAAAAAGTACAATGAAGGCGTGAAAGAATTCATCAACCTAGCCATATCCTGTGGATCATCTGTTAATGGAAGATTAAATTGCCCATGCATCAAATGCAACAATATAGAGTTTCACGATAAGGAGATAATATATGATCATTTGATATGTAATGACATAGTTCAGAACTACACCAAGTGGTATTATCATGGAGAGGAAATATCTCAAGATAGTCTCTTACGAGAAGAACATCATGATAGTGGAGTCCATGAGCATGATACAGGTGATGACATAAGTCAAATGTTGCATGATGCATTTGGCGTTCATATGCCGGAAATAGCTTCAGATGGTTTGGCAGACGAAACTGAGGATCTACCTAATCCTAGTGCCTCTAAATTCTATAAAATGATACACGATGTCGAGCAAGATCTCTATCTGGGATGTAAATCACACACAAGTTTATCTTTCCTTGTTAGGCTATGGCATATCAAATGCCTCGGAGGATGGAGCAATAAGTCATTTACAATGTTGCTTGATTTATTAAGAGAAGTACTCCCTGAGGGTTCAAGTGTACCTAAAAAATTTTCACAAGGCAAGAAGATTATTTTAGATTTGGGGCTGATTTATAATAAAATTGATGCTTGCCTGAATGATTATATATTGTATTGGAAAGTGTTTGTCGATAAACAATTGTGCGATCTTTGTGGCACTTCACGATGGAAATCTCCAAATGATCATTTAGAAGAAAGTAAGAGGAAGTGTCCGGCAAAGATATTGCGTTACTTCCCTCTAAAACCAAGATTACAAAGGTTATACATGTCATCAAAAACTGCGTCCGACATGAGATGGCATGATGAGGGTCGCACTAAAGATGAGATGTTACGACATCCCGCAGATTCTCTAGCTTGGAAACATTTTGAAATCATTAACCCTGCATTCACAGCAGACTCTCGAAATGTTAGACTTGGATTAGCGAGTGACGGTTTCAACCCTTTCAAGACAATGAGTAACACACATAGCACGTGGCCTGTGACACTTATTCCATACAATTTACCGCCATGGTTGTGCATGAAGCAACCAAACATGATCCTATCGATGCTTATACCAGGTCCATCTGGACCTGGAAATGACATTGATGTATACTTGAGGCCGTTGATAGAGGAGTTAAAAGAATTATGAAAAT
Source organism: Chloranthus sessilifolius (assembly GCA_021018995.1). Classification (NCBI taxonomy): domain Eukaryota; kingdom Viridiplantae; phylum Streptophyta; class Magnoliopsida; order Chloranthales; family Chloranthaceae; genus Chloranthus; species Chloranthus sessilifolius. The sequence goes on along the minus strand of CM037584.1, from coordinate 22,325,053 downwards.
TTGGGGTGGAGACGTATGATGCTTTAAGGAGAGAAGTATTTTATTTGCATGCGGGCTTGTTATGGACCATTAGTGACTTCCCAGGGTATGCTATTTTGTCAGGTTGGAGCACGAAAGGGAAGTTGACATGTCCTTCATGCAATAAGGACACGTGTAGCTTATACTTGCGGAATAGTAGGAAGCAATGTTACCTTGGACATCGTCGATTTTTACCTTCAAATCATAGATTTCGAAAACAAAAACAATTTTTGATTTGCATCAGAGATTTATAGACCGGCTCCAATTTCAATGTCTGGTTCGAGCATATTGATTGAACTGGAGAATGTCATACATACTTTTGGGAAGCGTCATGTAAGGAAAAGATCCAGAACCATGGAGTCTGAAAACATGCCTTATAACTGGAAGAAGAAGAGTATATTCTTTGAGTTGTCATATTGGGAGCATAATCTACTCAGACACAATTTGGATGTAATGCACATTGAAAAAAATATATGTGATAATTTGCTCATGACTCTCTTAGATGTAGACGAAAAAATGAAGGATAATATTAAGTCACGTCTCGACTTGAGAGAAATGAATGTGAGACATGGTCTCCATCCGCGAATAAAGGTTGACAAAAATCGAGCATATTTACCTGTTGCCTGCTACTCCATGAACAAAAATGAAAAAGAGAGGTTCTGCAATATTTTGAAGAGTTTGAAAATCCCAGATGGTTACTCATCTAATATTGCAAGGTGCATCAATATTAAAGAGTGCAAAATATCTGGACTAAAAAGTCATGATTCACATGTCATAATGCAACAGTTTTTGCCCTTAGCTATTTGAAAGACGTTACCAAAGAAAGTAACTTCTACAATATTAGAGTTGAGTACATTCTTCCGTGAATTATGCTCCAAAGTTTGCCGGCCCAAGGATATGAAACATCTCGAGGAGCGCATTGCATTGGTCCTTTGTCAATTAGAGCGCATTTTCCTACCCGCATTCTTTGATATTATGGTGCACTTACCCATACATTTAGCTTCAGAGGTACTACTAGGTGGACCTGTCCATTATCGTTGGATGTATCCTATTGAGAGGTATTGTCTTGTCGTATATAAATTTTAGTTATTTATTATGTAATTACTTATGATGTCACTCATGTAAGTCAACTATATTTACATGTAGGTACTTATTGACATTGAAATCATATGTGCATAATAGAGCTCAACCTGAGGGGTCCATTGCCGAAGGGTACCTCGCAGAAGAATGTCTAACATTTTGCTCTCGATACTTTAACAATGTTGAAACGAGGTTAAATCGACCCCGAAGGAATCTTGACTTTGTTGCAAAAAGCAGCGCAACATTATTCCTATTGAGCGAATTAGAATGGGCACAAGCATATCGCTATTTGGTGTTCAACCATGAGAAGGTCACAACTTATTTAAAGTAAGGCCTCACACATTTGTAAATTATTTTTTATACTTATGCAATATTTGATGCTCACACAGCGTTTATTCAGCACAGGCATCATGATCGAGTGTTGCATATGATGTACCCAAAAGCCAATCCTCATGAAAGACAAAAATTGAAGAATGAACAATTTATTGATTGGTTTAAGGAGCATGTAAGTTAGGATTGTTTATATATCAACAGTTATTTTATACGAATTTTGGATTGTGTTTTGACCTTCCTGTGCACTTCAAATAGGTACGAAAGTTTTAAAAAAATTCAAATAGTTCATTGCCGAAAGAAATTGCTTTGATCGCTGAAGGTCCTTATTCAGAAGCAAGAAGATTCACCAGTTACACTATTAACGGATATAAATTTCGAACAATTGAAAAAGAGAAGAGAGCTAAAACTCAAAATAGTGGTGTTACGGTCACTGCAACTATTACAAGCTACTCAAGTACTAAGGACAAAAGACCCATTGTTGGAGAGATAACATACTACGACCGTTTAACCGATATAATCGAGTTAACATATTCAGAACAACTCAAGTTTGTACTGTTTAAGTGTGATTGGATTGATGTGACAATACAAGGCAAATGAATTAAGATTGATGATTTAGGATTCACACTTGTGAATTTTACCCGATTGTTGTTCCCCACTCAACAAGTGCCAGATGAACCATACATTTTGGCATCTCAGGCTACTCAGGTTTTCTATGTCCAAGATCTAGTTGATTCTAATTGGCATGTTGTCGTAAAGGCTAAGCCTAGGGACCTATTTGATATGAGATGGAATGATAATGCTTTATTGGATAGTAGTACTTATGCAATCCAAGAGTCAAATGACACTATCGAGGATGGTGTTGATGACAATTGGGTAAGGAAAGATGTGGTTGGACCAACTGTAGATGTACCTCTCCAAATGCGTGTTCCACAACAAGCTCCTTCAACTGATTTCATTGACGATGCTCTTGGATCAGATTCTGATTCTCAGGTGGATGGAAGTGATTAACTATTTCCCATCACGCACAATAAGCTCCGGTCCACCAAGACAAGGTACGTGCAATTTGACATGTTTACTTTTTCATAAGGTTGGGCTCTATATGCATATTTACTAGGTCTTGCTTAATTATGATATTTTGTTCTATTTATTTAAAATGATTTCCCTTTGTGGATAAAGGTTGGGCTCTATATCCAAACATACATGATGCTCATAGAGATTAGAGAGAGAACAATTGGGATCCATCCTCCTTTGTGGACCTTGATAAATGAAGCCGAGGTATATAATAGCTCAAAGACAGGTTATATGGATTTATAAGGTGTTTTGTTATTTGATTTGGGCACAAACTCACAATGACATAGTGGTACCAATCTCCATTTGGCGTGATGGCCCGGGTACCTAGGTTATTAAAAAAAAAGGAGCTTCAAACGAATTAGATAACCATTCGTCTCACCTTTATTTGTTTGAATTAATTTTCTAGGACAAGCTCTGCATGCTTCTTTTGAGAATTTCAAAGAGATCGTTAGATCTGATTTCTTTAAATGATCCTGACCATTTACTTTAGTCATTGTCGTCTATCACCTAAGTTCGTACCTTTTTTATTGAACTGAAATTTAATCACGGATATAAAGAGAAGCACTGTTCTATAGTATGCATTGATGACATTTATTTTATATTATAGTTGCAGATGTCTACAAATAAAGAAATATAAATAGTTTAGCACAATGATTATTTTTACTAATGTTATGCATAACTTGATTATTTTTACTTCAGGTAACATTTGTTTCAAGTGAGCCGCTGCCTCCTGAGTTCTTAATTCGTTCTTGCCTAATTATGATATTTACTTTGTCCAGTTCTAGTCAGATGGATAGTGTTGAAGCGACAGGATCTGGGAAGAGGACAGTACGAGGTCGTTCCAAGTGTGCCTATATGCAACGATTGACAGATGGGGAGAAATTTCAGGTCCTCGTCAGTGACGGGCAACTTGTAGAAAAAAGTGCATTGGAATTGTCAACTTGGTTGGGTACTTTAGCAAAATATGGCCGAGTATTGCCAATTGACCGTCCATCGTGGAAAGAAGTTGAAGATGAAGCGAAGGACAGGGCATGGAAACGCGTTCAGGTAAATATGCATGCTTCGAGTTTTCCTTCACTTTTTTTTTTTATGTAGCATATTTAAATAATTATGTTTTCTACTTGAACTTTGGTTTAGGTGAAAGTTGATATTGGCAATGAGATGAAACACTATGTAATGTTCTCACTTGCCAAAAAATGGAGGGACTACAAGTGCGAGCTAAAGAGAAAGTGGTATGTCAATTGCCCACCTAATGAAGATCTGTACGAGCATCACCCTATAAATGTATTGTCAGATCAATGACAAACTCTTATCTATTTCTGGGATTCTGAGGAAGGCAAGGTATATATTTTTCATAAAAGAATTTAAAATAATTTACTTTGCATAACAAACTTGTCAACATCAATTAATTTATGTGGTATAGAAAAGAAGCGAAAGAAATAAACGAAATAGGTCGTGCCAGAAACTTGCCCATACCACCGGTACGAAAAGCTTCGCGAGAGTGCGTCATGAGGAGGTATACATTTAAGTTTAAGTTCAATCTATTTATCATGTATCTCATCTATGTCAATATTCATTATTTACTAATAATTTTTTTTTTGACATAGCACGTCAAGAGAGGAGGGCAGAATCCGCCTAGCCGAGCGGAGATTTTTTTGCTTACACATTCACATAAAGATGGCACGCCAGTCAATGAAGTGGCTGTAGAGAAGATTGTAAGTTCATATTATGTTATTCATTATCTATAGACTTTATATAATTAAGAAGATAAATGAAATGTAATCAATTGCAGTGTAAGATGAAGGAATTACTATCGGAAGATGGTTTGGTGGATAAGACCTCTCAAAATGATGTGTATTGGAATGTTATGGGACCTGAGAAACCGGGGCGTGTTCGTGGCCTAGGATTAGGGCCAACTCCCACCAATCTTTGGGGATCATCATCTAGCCGTGGTGGGTCATCCTCTGGTGAGTTCATAGCAATGAAAGACAAAATACACTTATTGGAAGAGCTCTTGAATAAGAGAGATGTCGAGATGGTAGAGCAACAAAAGCAAAGAGACGAGCAACAAAGGTTGCTGGTTGAGCAATAGCGGCAGAGAGAGGCTCAGATGGCAGAGCAATTGCAGGAGAGTAATGCCCAAATAACAGAACTTAAGAGCATGTTCTTGACTCTCTCGCGGCAGGTATATATAACTATTTGTTTATAGATTGTAAGTTTTTTAAGATGTTTAATAAACTTAGAAATGATTTCTTTCTCCTTTTTATTGTGTAGCTTGGTGGCAATTCTAAATAGTTATTGCCTATTGTCATTCATCCAGTCTATTACAGGTATGTTGGGTAAATTGCTCTGATAAATAGCTATTATTGCTTCGTCATCTATTTATGCTTTGTTGACTTGTTTGTTCAAATTAGCAACACAACTAACTTTGTTCATAATTAATTTTGATGTAATGCAGCAATGTACAAGTGGAGGACATAACAGTCCAAGCTCCACCTGATTCTCCTTATACCCACCTTAAAATGGCTAGATAGTGATAATTTGTCCACTTCATATAAGTTTTAGTTGTTGTTTAGGTGTCTTTTTTATTCGACTAATGGTTGAGAATTGAGATGGCATCAGAAAGTTAAATCTTATTTTTTCATATTTGTATTTTGTAATAGAAGATTATGGGTAGATATATCTAGATCTAGTACTTTAACTTTGTTTTGAATATGGCTCATTGATCAAATTTGTCACTAACTATGTTTCACAATTTTTTCATCTTTCAATGTTTAGCCTTGTTCTTGGTCACTTTGTTGTATAAGGTTTTGGAATTTTTTTGAGAATGATGGCTACTATATACCAAACAAAAGGTCAGTATTTATCATTAAATTTAAATTTATATTGCTTATCATTCCTAATCTATATTGATTAGAAATTTAGCTAATCAAAGCTTATTTATTTCATTCATTGCAGAGTATATAGGAGTTTTGGGAATTTATGCTTATGTGTGTGAATACTACAAAGAGAAGGTAAATTTTTTGATGTGGCATTTGCTGCTCTTCTATCTTCTTTCTATTGCTACAGGTTAATAGTTCTCAGAACATATCCCCTTTGATGGCAACTGGTTTATATAAACTTTATTGTTTATACAAACATTAGTTTCAATAACTGCAACCTGCCCTAGTTCCATATCTGGGAACTGCTCAATGGTATCTGCTATTGGGTCATTCTCACCTTATTCAAGTCCTACGAAGCTCTTCCTTCACTTGTCCTTGTCAGCCAGTTGTTGGAGTTTCTGTCAAGCACTTTAATTGTTGTTACATATGTCTGCAAAGCCAACCCCAAATAGATGGCATAAGGCTGTGATGATGATGATGACGATGGCTGATTATTTAATGGGACCACTCCATTGCTAGCCTTATTAGGCATTTGGGAAATTTCCTAGTTCTTGATTTTAAGCAACCTTAAATTCTCAGCTGCACGTCTCTGTGAGAAGTTCTAGCTTGGAGCAATTTTTATTGTTATTTATGGTGCCATTTAGTGACGATTTTTCAGAGAAACAAATAAAGTAATTATTTGATGTAACTCTAACTAGTTATTACATTGTTTATTTGCAGTTTTTGCCCTTGCAAAACTAATGAACGTGAAAGAAGAAAGTGGAGAACTTTCCTCTATCGCAAGGTTTGCCCTTACAAGTTATCATATCTATGTTACAGATGACAAATCGCATGTGCATGTGTATATACATCTGCATATTCTTGCTCAAGTTTATTTCTGTGCTTGTCTGGGTCCACACACATGATGTGCTTTGTTGAAATAAAAACTCTCAAACAATTATCATGGGTGTTGTTTTCTTACTTTTCATTGCTTAGAAAGTTCAAAACAGTACTATTTCCCTTATCATGATATACAAATTCACATTGAGAAAGGAATAATTATTATAATCTTTTTTTAATTTATCACAGGCAAGGGTCAGGTAGTGCTTGTCGCAGTCTTTATGGTGGATTTGTCAAGTGGACCATGGGAAATGTAAGGTTGAATTTTGACGTTCTACTTGTTTGCTTCCTGATGACAATTTGTGAATAATTTCAGTCTTCATCCCATCATTGCAGTGCCCAGTTCTGATTTTATTTTATTTTTCTCATGCCTATATAATGGGAAATAATCCCATTATATATATGCATTCTATATAATGGGAAATAATCCCCTTGCTCCAGTCATGGGATATGGGACTCGAGTTGCTATTTGATGGAACAGCTGCCCATGACTTTTCAAAGACAGTTAAAAATGATATGCAGCCAATAGCAGCTTGAGTCATAGGGTATAGTCCCATGACTCGAGGGAGGGAAATTGACCAAATCAAACCAAACCAAACCGTGAATTGGTGCCCTTCAAACTGTTCTGCAGTTAGGTATATGGTTGAATGAATTGGGTAGCACATCTTATACCATATTTTATAAACATCAGTTTTATAAAAAAGTATATTCCATTGATTTATATATGTTACCTCCCTATTTTAACTGCAGGAGATGTTACTTGTATGGCCACTGTTCCAGCTGACATGGAAGTGGAAGCACAATTCTTAGCAAAGGAGGATGGGGTCATTGCCGGAATTGCTCTTGCAGATATGATATTTAACGAGGTTGATCCTTTATTGAAAGTAAAACTGATGGGCTACATGTAGGTTGAACATTAAAAAAAAATTAGGTCATAAATTTCTAGGTCGCTATTTAATGTAATTTTGACTATAGGTTGAGTGGACTCAGAAGGATGGAGACTCTATTTGTAAAGGCATACAGTTTGGTAAAGTGTATGGTAAGCACATTGGTAAATAATTCAATATTGAATTTGTTTTTGGAAGGATTGCAAAATGCTACTTATAGATTTTTATTTTTTTTACTTATTTATTAAATTTTATTTTATTTTTTAATGTTTGTTGTGGTAATATATGAATAGGGCGTGCTCATAACATAGCTGTGGCAGAAAGGGTTGTGCTCAATTTTATGCAGAGAATGAGTGGAATAGCAACGCTTACTAAGGTACATCTCCCATGCAATTTTAATAAGAAGTCATTCATTGAGATATATGTAGAGCTGAATTTATGTTTATTCAAATTAAGCTGTGTTGGAGATGCATGTTGGATCCATGTGTCAGACTATGCCGACAGGACTATGAGCCTTTTTTAAACAAAAAGAGGTAGCCTTTTTATGTTTATTCAAATTAAGCTTTGTTCGATCTTAATCTCGTTTCACAAATACACATAATTCCTATGCTATTTTTACGGAAGAAATTAGGTACCTCTTTTTGTTTATTGGATTGGTCAAGGCCTCTGATGTTGCAAAAAGCAACATTCATTGGGAATCTGCAGGGGATTGGATGGGATTGCTAGGCCTGGGTCTAGTAATTGACGTGGCCGATGACTTTTTAGGATTTTGTTTTGTTGCCTTCGGATTAAGTTTCGTGTGAACCTTATCATTTTTAATAAGCTCACTTAGTAAAACCTCCTTCCTTGGACAGGAAGGATCAGCAAGTTCAGAGATGTTGAAACGGGCCACAACTTGATTCGATGGGGTTATATCGGTAATATGTTGTAGCAGTTCAAACGGATTCGAGCTCGCGATTAGGAGGCGGCACAATTGGCTGCTGAAATGAGGAAGTTTGCTCGGCTGGGAACTGTTGCCTATTTGATACATGCCTCTCAAGAGTACAATTGCTATTCTCGTTGGCACAATATGAAGAATTGGGAAACTCACCTTCCACAATTGGTAGGAAAGTTGGCCAGATATTAGTGTGGGAGCTATTGCCCAATGTCGAAACCAGCGATTGGAATTGAGCTCCATTCTCCATAGCGCCATCAATGCAAGGACACTCTGTTTCTATATTTGGACTTTCTAGATTGGGAATTGCGCAATCAGTAGGAATGGGACACTCGATTTCCATAATTGGAGGGATAATCTACGGTGAATTAGTCAGGGATCGACCATTCATATTTATTTGACTCTCCATTGGCCTTGAGATCCGTGTCAGCAACATGAATGGCCAAAGATTCATCTCCCTCTATTAGGCTGGTGTTCTTCTGTGGATCTGAAGCCTCTGCAATGGCCAATTCTTTCGGGCCAATTCTTCTGTGGACACCATCAGCAGAGTGTGGTCACTGAAGCTATTGTTGCCATTGGATGGAGTATATGAAGTTAACAAGCATCTGATTAGTGATTGGCTTTGACTGTTGCCTTCCTAATGCTCAGCTTGCTCGTAAAAAGATATGTAGATGGAAGCTTCTTTTTTTAATATTTAAAACAAGTAGGAATAAATTTTGTGTTTTTGGATACTATCATTTTTTTTTTTTTTGCTTGGAAAAAATTATACGATTTTTAGAAGTAAATATGCGTGCTGTATGGGATGTTGGTTTACCCATAAGACCAAATCTGGCCATTAGATTGTGAATGTATTACTCACTAATGCATGATCAGGTGGCATTGACGTCAACTTGTGTTCTTGTAAGATTTAAATTTTGAATTATATTACTGCTACCGGGTCGGGACCGGTCTGATATAAACATGGCAGTGGCAGTTTTTTAATTGCCACTACTAGTTCACTACTATTAAAAACTTAGCGGCAGTTTTTAGTAAAAGTTGCCGCTAATACCCTCAGCGGCAGTTGTAAAAACTGCCGCTAAAATAATGTAGCGACAACCCTAGTAGCGACAGTTTTTACAACTGCCGCTGAGGGTATTAGCGGCAGTTTTTTAATTAATAGCGGCAGTTTTTGGCTGTCACTAATAGTCTTATTTTTTGTAGTGAACCCAGGGTCAAGACTTTTTCCTGTCCGATGTGAGATTATTACAAATAGCCTTATAGTATAGGGGGCTGGTGGGCTCGACTCTAAATGCTCAAGCCCAGTTCGTTTATATAAGTGGGTTAGACCAGCCCGGCATGGCCCATTTATTTAATGAGAATAAAGTGCAGGCCATACCCGGCTCATAGTGGTCTGGGCCGGACTCAAGCCTCCCACCCATTGAGATCCCTAGTTCCAACACTCAAATTTAAAATGGGAAGGAAGCTTCATCCTACTGCAGTAAAGGCTTAAAGGATCCATTGCAGGTAAAGGCAAGGATCAAATTTCCGGTTTCGGTCATTACCGAAATCGAAAATTTGGACCGAAATTTCAGCTGAAAATCGATAATTTGGCTGAAATTTCGACCGAAATTTTCACTCATTTCGGTTGAAATTTTGATCCTTGGTAAAGGCATTAAATCTAATTTTAGGAGATGACACAAGCTTTTTAGCAATCAAAGTCATCAAAATAATAGGGTCCATCAAGGGTTTAAAATGTGTACATATAAAACGTATCGGCTGGCTGCCAAATTCAATAGCTGTCAGCTAAATATTGGCCAATATGTATAACCTTCTTTTTATTGGGAATTACAATTGGCGCACGAGATTTATACCGTGGCACATTGTCTAAAAGGAAAGGCTTTATTTTTTTGAAATTTGTGTGATGTGGGAAAACATCTAAGCTCTTTGATTTGAAGGCTATAATATAAAGATCTTTTATTGCTAAAGATGGGCATGATTCAATGCAGTCAAAGACAATCACCAAATTCAATGCTGCTTCAACGGTTGAAAAGATCATGTTGCATACCAATCTTTGCAGTAAAGACCTTTACATCATGTCCTTTAAATCAAAGAGCTTAGATTTTGTTCACAGGACACAAATCTAAAAAATATCACATCTTTCCTTTTAGAGCAATCTGCCACACTACAAACTCATGTGCAAGTTATAGCTCCCTTTCTTTATTTTAATGTATTAAAAAAATCTTTATAACCTTAAGCAAAATGGTTAAAAAACTGTCCAAAAGAAAATTTTCAGTATTAAGTCTGCTTCATAGCCACAAGAGTATAAATATAGGTTGGTATAGGCTGAAATTATGTACCCATATAAACTAGGGTGCCCATATCAACTCGAATCAAGCCAAGGCCAATATTTAAAACCATGGCCTCTGTATCAAACTCAAGCAAATGAAGTGTCCAACCTATATATTTTAAAATAGATAATTGCACATACTTGTATTGATTGAATGATTCCCATCAGTTAGTAGGCTATATTCTTTAGCTGAGAGGTGCTAATTATGGACTACCAGGTGAACTACTTGATCAGACATGTATGCATATCACTTGAGCTTAAATCTAACGATGCTATATGTGTACAACCAATAAATTGATTCCTAAATGAAAAGATATGAGGAAATTTATAGGATCAACCCGTCAGATTCACTTTTTTCACCAGAAAACTTATAGGCCTTGTTCGATAAAATTCATGGAAATGACTTTTTTTTTTTAATTTTATATGGGCTTGTAAATAAAATAACTCATGGGAAGTTTTATTTTTAAAATTTTACAATGGTTTGATTTTATTTTTTTTCAGCTGTTTGGTTATATTGTGCAAAATTATTTTCCTAAGGCACCATTCTTCACACTATGCATACCTGTAACTTCACCCCATCTCGTCAAGCCAAAATGCATTAATCGCTTTGAATTAGAACATGAATTTTTTTTTTTTATCCCAACTTTTTACAAGATGAGTCTTGAGATTATGGGCATACATTCAGATAGTTAGTTTTTTATGATATACCCATGATCTCAAGATGCATAATGTGGAAGATTGAGATAAAAAAATAATCTCCTTTGTCAGATTCAAAGCAATCAATACATGTTGGCCGGAGGAGATGGGGCGAAGTTACGATTTTATAGTGCAAATAAATGGTACGATTATGAGGTGAGGTTGCTTTGAGTCATTTGGTAAAGATTATGCTCGGTGCGGATCTTTTCACTTATGATCTTTAGACCATGACCTTCAAATTAAGTGGCTTAGATGATTGGGTTATATTTATTGGTGTCGCTGTTTATGGGTACCTCTGTTCGCGTCCATACGATCTCTGAAAGCGCCCACGTCTCACACCCATAGAGGTACCTACCCTATTATTCAAGGGGTTGAAACTGGTTTCAGATATACACGTTTTCTCTAAACGCATTCTCTGAAAGCGCCCTCGTCCTAGACCCCTTGAAAATCATTGATTTCTTCTAATTAGATGATGAAGATTGTGTTTCACCCCCAATCTTCCACACAATAGATCTTGAGATCATGGTGCACTGATCTGACGATCAATTTTTTATTTCAAGTGTTACAGATCCCCCAAAAATGGTACTAAAATCACATTTTGGTGTGATTTGTGCCATATGATTCAAGGGCCAGATTTTGGGGATACGTGACACATGGAATAAAAAATCGACCATTTGATAGGTTCATCATGATCTTAAGATCTATTATATTGAAGTTCAGGGTGAAAGACGATCTCCATCATCTGATTAGAAGGAATCAATGATTTACAAGGGGTATGGGATGTGGGCGCAAATAGAGGTGCACAAATCACAATAGATCTTGAGATCATGGTGCACTGATCTGACGGTCAATTTTTTATTCCAAGTGTCACATATCTCCCAAAAATGGTACTAAAGTCACATTTTAGTGTGATTTGTGCCATATAATTCAAGGGCCAGATTTTGGGGATACGTGACATATGGAATAAAAAACTGACCATCTGATAGGTTCATCATGATCTTAAGATCTATTATGTTGAAGTTCAGGGTGAAATACGATCTCCATCATCTGATTAGAAGGAATCAATGGTTTAGAAGGGGCATGAGACGGGGCGCAAATAGAGGTAGCTTTCATTTTTTCCCGCAACATGGGCTAAAAATAGTTTCAGCAGATTTTTAGCTGAAAATATTTTGTGGGCTATTTTATCATATTTCCCGGATAAGTGGGACCCACTGAGTTTCCCAAACGGCTGGAAATCCACTTTATATAAAAAAATCAAAATTTCTACGAGTTTTTTTGAAGAACTCGGATTGCCAAACAAGGCCATAGTGTCACTTTTCCCATAACCTACCCGCTTGATGCCGAGTCAGTTAAAGCTAGCAAGAAGTACTCTGAAATATGCCTTCTTACACCTTTTATTATTCTACGTAGTTTAAAATTTTAGAATTTGCTATTTTTGATATTTATGCGATATAAAGCATCATCTATGTCGTCTGATTTGAAAGTCACAATGTAAAGATCGATGGTGCCAAAGATCGGCACGAAACATAATCTCTATCATATGAAACTTTAAAGTCAACTATCAAATTTAATGATAAGTTTAAAGAATGAATCGTCACTTATAAAATAATGAATCATCATGGTTCTACTAACCAATCGTCACCAATCTGATAACAACTTGTCATCGGTCTGATAAACAATCATCAACGATTTGCTAATAAATCGTCATTGCTATGATAAAAAATCGCCACCGATATGATAAAAAATGTCATCGCTTGGATAACTAATTGTCATCGCTCTTATAATGTATATTTAAAATTTTCACTATATCTTGTTGTATATATTGGAGATGAGTAGGTTAGGATACTATTTTCCCACCTTAGAGACTCGAGTTAGAATCTTGTTAGCATTTTTGATGGTTAAGCGAAAAATGCAGCCGATGGGATTCAAACACAAAATCATTGTCGTAGATTCAAATGCTCTACTGTTGTATTGAAAGTCAATTTGGTGCTAGTGATGGAACACTTTTAATATATATCATTATTTAAAAATAATGATATATGATCGCAATAATGATGATGATTTTTTATCAGATTGGTGGCAGTTTTTTATCATAATGATGACGATTTGTTAGTAGATCGTTGATGATTATTTATCAGTGAGATGACGAGTTATTATTAGATCGGTGACGATTGATTAGTAGAACCATGACGATTCATTATTTTATAAGTGATGATTCATTCTTTAAACTTATCATTAAATTTAATAGTTGACTTTAAAGTATCATATGATAAAGATTATGTTTCCTGTCGATCTTTAGCACTATCAATCTTAAAATCAGACTGGCATAGATAATGCTTTATATGTCATAAATATTAAAGAGAGCAAATTTTAAAATTTTAAACTATGTGCAATGATAAAAAGTGTAAAAAAGATATTTTAGAATTTTTCTTGCTAGCTTTAATGGACCCGACTTGCCGGTTATGGAAAAAGTGACCCTATAAGTTATTTCACGGAAAAGGTAAATCTGACTGAATCGATACGCTAAATTTTCCAAAGATATAATACTCTAAAAGTTTACGCACATAGGACTGTCTTTTGGACCCTCAAAAATGCACATATCAAGTGAGAGATTGACCTCAACATATGCATATCGTTTTAGCCCATTAACTCACTACACTTAAGAGAAAGAGCCAAAGAGGGCTGAAAAGCCTTTTTCCAATGGATGACGCCACGAAGATTTGAAGATATTCTTTCATACCTGAAAACTGACTGAGCCCAACTTCACTTTGCGGGTCAAGTTTATGTGCCCAACCAGGTAAAAGCCACTTAGAGGTGCTTAACCTGTCGGGACCGTTTGGACATCAAGTATTTGATTCGTCTTTCAAGTCAGGTCAACCCAAAGGTTTGATCAAGCAAAATTTGCCAACACGGTGTTTTATATATTTGACCAGAGGCCTGAATTTTGGGTTAGGGGTCAAATACATAAATTAGGGTCAGGTTTCACATAAACTCGAGTCCTGTTGGGCATTCGCCCTTCACCCATGCCCGCGGGACCACCAAAACTCGAAGCTGACCCAACTCGACTCATTAACAGCAGGTTGGGCGGGCTGAGTTTGTTGACCCTACGTGAAACCCACCATATAGCTTTTCCTTAGACTTGACACAGTCACTAGGTCCTATCGCATTCCAATTCAGTCGTAGTAGTTAGTGACGTCATCATGAAGTTCTTCGTTTCGTGACGCACAGATCAACCAAAGCCTATAAATGAACACGTAAACTATGGAATACGCACTCATACGGTCAAAAGGCATGCCACATGTACAACAAAAAGAGTACGAGCACCATGGATAGTGCTCGGGTCCCAGCTACAGGCTCAGGTCTTCTTCATTCATAGTTGTACAAATATTCAATTTGCATTTTTTACTTGGATACCCCA